>JAJEKB010021978.1:0-38821 GCA_022393335.1 Macrotrachela quadricornifera | reverse complement strand
ACTAAAGGAATATCCATTAAATCTATCGTAGTTTGACGCCAATAGCCCATCAGAACGAACCTTATTAATCTTTTACCATTTCCTCTGAAATCTTCTTATGATCTAAATATGAGCTCAAATAGAAGATGTTATTTGGAATGATATGTGAGTGGCTATTAGTGTGCAGTGAACAAGATATTTGAATTCTAAAGTTTTATACAGTACGGAAGACATACATATTCAATATTTCAACTGAACTTAGTTTAATATTTTTTTGATGGTTTGAAAGAGCTTGTCAAGTTACATAAAAACAAGTGTATTTCAAATTTTCAAAAGAAGCTTTAAAAAAAATTTAGGAAGATGTCTAAATTACCAATATTTCATAAGATGAAGAGAATTAGTCCTAAAAAGCTGACGTTCATAATTGTTCTTTTTAAACTCTCATTTAAAAGTTTGAGACACACTTTTTCTTATGTAAATCAACGAGCTCTATCCAAGCATTATAAAAAAATTAAATCAAATTCAGTAGAAACTTTGCTCTCTAAGTATTCTACGTACGGTAAAATGCCTTTAAATTGAAATATTTTGCCTTCTGCACAACAATAACGACTGATATTTTAGATTTGTTTGTTTGGTAATGAGAACTTTCATTTGATCCTAATATGTCTAATCTTCTTAACTTATAGGACGAGCATTTCCACTATTAGATGATACTGTGTATTAAAAATTAACCAGAAAAGAAAATGAATGTAAAAAAAGCCGTTCTTTCGTAAGAATTGCGCTGAAACATTACCAATTTCATTTTCCAATTATTAATAACAACATTTTATTCATATTTTACAATTTTTAATAATATCTTATTAAATAATACATTTTGAAATCACTAGGAAGAATACTAAAATATTCAAAATTTCATGGATTTTTTAATATCAAAAATAAAAATTATACGAAGAGAGATAGTTAAAGTAAACAATGGTCAATATATAATAATATTTGTATTTAAAGCGACAAATATGAAAAGAAATTCACTTAAGCGCATAATATAATTTCCTCTCAACTGAATTATTCAATTCTGCGATAGGCAAGGTCTTTTTTTTTAGATATTAAATAATGTCTTTTTATATTTTCAAGAAATTTAATATCGCTTTTGGCTATGAGAACAAGTCCTTGATTCTTTCATTCTATATGTGCATAACAAAAAAACGTAACATTTTAAATAACGTATATATTATCTATTTATATTCATAATCAAAAAACACTTTTTTTTTATATATTACAATGGATAGAATAATTTATATAGCATAGAATAAAATAATAAATATAAAATGACGTAGACGATAATCATAGAATATATCATTTTCTGGCTAATTCTTGATTGTAAACAAAATTTCGCTCTCATCCATGCTATCGACCTGTTGATCGCTTTCATTTTTGTTCACAATTAAGAAAAACATATTTTTTATAACAACATTAGCTTCAGCTCTTATATGTATTCTATATAAAATATTGTTTCATGACAATTGGTGAAAATCTTATCGGCAAAGAGCAAGTAATCGCGTATAACGATAGTCTATGATAATCGATTGTTTATCGTAAACTATGGCTTCTGAGTGAAATCATTGTTGTAATGATGGACTATCATATATTGATATAATCGATATGTGAATGACATAATTTTCGATTCGAGCCGAACAATATTCACCTACAATATCTGCTACCAATTATTTAAAAACATGCAACGATAAATCTCAAAAAATTGGACAGAACTGTCTTGGCTGCTATAAATCATCTCCTTAACCTTTTGACACCGTTTTTTCCTCTTAAAACAGCCTGAAACAACTGTATGAGTATGCAGAAGTACTTTAAAATGTTTTGAAATATGATAAACTTCAAAGCAACCTATAACACAAACTTCAATGTCTTCTTAGAAGAAGACGCTTCAGAATACAAGCGAGAGCTTATACACATATAGCAACGTTGGTCGATAATGCAATAATATTGTCAAAATCAGAGAAAACAAGAGGAGGCTGTTCCATAAACGTTTAATAATATTATAATAACAATAATATGAGGAAAACTTCAACACGTATATATGCGTGTTCCAGCGCCAAAGGGTTAAAGCTATGATACAACAATGTTTAGTTGCGATAATACATTGAGTGGAGAGAGGATCAACTATTAATTGTGATATATTTGTATTTTCCGATATATCTTATACATGCATATGTTCGATTTTCTTATTTATTGAGTCTACTCTAATTAATACTAAAAATATTGAGAACAGAAACTTTTGTACTTTAGTATATATAGATTATTCTAAAATGTATTTCTATATGTTTAATTCAATCAAGTTTATAGTGTCGATTGTTAGAGAACTGTATAAACTACACACCGGCAATAATACAAGCACCACAACACTTCTGATTATTTTTAAATAAAATCAGTTTAGGAGTTTTTTGAATGCACTATGTGGGTTTTGTTTTTGACTTTAATCCAAATATATTTGAAAAAAAGAGGAAACTTGCCTTCTTAATATTCAAAAATAAAATAAAGAAGTGTTTTTAACAAGATTATCAAAGCACTTAATATAATTCAACGTCTGCTATAAGTGCAACTTGATCTTTTCCTTTAAAAAAAAGGGTCGTCAATCCTTGTCTATATTATTTAAATAGCAATTTCTTTTTTTCACAAATATAACTTTCTTGACCTTACATGTGAACCCATACTGTGCTGTCAGAAAATACATTTTACATAGATGACGATAAATAAATATACAGACTAATTTTTCTATTTTTAAAAATTAATCAATATTTTCTACTGTTTTTTTTATATTATTAGTGTTCGTGCAAAGAACACTTCGATCAAATTCATGCTCCTTTTGTTTTACTGCTTCATCAATTACTAATTTGATTTTACTCAATATTAGTATTCTAACTCGTATCTAGGGTGATATTGAAATCAATTCAAATTAGTTGATATCTTACTGCTTCATATAGTCCTATTTTAGATAATATTTGAAAGTAATTGTTGTATTATGAATGAACCATATGCATTTGTTTATAGTATTTATTCTGTTATTTTAGCTGGTATTTTAACATCATTATTAATAATAATTTTTACATTACTTATTTATTTCAATGTAAGGTAAATGTGAAAACATATTTCACGAATATCTAAACTAAATCAACAATTATTCAATATATTTCAATTTGTCAACTTATAATTTACATTTTGTCAATATGACTTTATCAAACTATTTCTACATACATAGCATTTATAAAGCAATTAGATACACAAACACAAGTAGAACAATTTCTCAATTATTTCAATTCACCATTTCTTATTTACATTAATATAATAGTACAACATTTTACACATATATACGTTTATCAAGCAGTTTTTGTATAGAATTTTAAAAAGTTATTTTCTTTAATATTGTTTTTGACGTTCAACAGTTGATGTACAAACTAGTTCAAGAACAATAAATAAAAATATTAATATCATACAACAATCAAAAATACACTCAGTAATAAGTTTTGTTATTCAACAATCTATTATAATCAATTGAAAAACTATACTTAGTTTATTTATATAATTACTCAAAATAATCTAATTCAAAGATGATTTAGATGCATTCTTATCTCCCTCATTTGAATAACCAGGTATAATGATTGCTTGATACATCCAATAGTTCTCAGTTGTTACCCTGGGTATTTCTATTATAAAAATGATCCATGATGAGACGTAAATTAGAACATAAAATTATACCATGTGTCTATCGAATTCAAATAGTTAAATTGAATGAGTTGGGAAATTATGATTATTTTCAGCCCAATTTTGAGTCAGACAACAATGTAGCTTGAATTGAAAAGTTATCTTTTTTTATTTTTGCTACTGTTCTTCAAATTATGATATTTCATAGCAGTACCACATTCATCACATTGAGTAATAATATTCTTTTTGTTACAATTAATTATGAAATGTTTTTGATGATAAATATTTTAATTTGTATATAAGTTCTGAACAGCTTAGGATTACTTATGTTGTATATGCATTTTTTTTTGTTCGTTTCTATTTGACATAAGTATATACAAGACGTTCCAAAAGTTCACGCCAAAAGTAAATTCGTAGAATCCCACTAATTATCAAAGTTAATCAATTAATGTTTTTTCAGATGAAAGATACAAGTGTGAAGTTTTTATTTGTACAAACAAACTTCACAAATAGTGTTCAACGTTACAGCTTTCCACTAAGACAACAAAAACATCCCTTTTTTGACCTAATGTACAATGTTTCTCTTTCAATACTTCAATTTTTTGGGTTTCTTTTTGGTTTGTGTATCGTTTATATGCATTTATTGTGATATATTAGTAAAAGACAAGCCTTAATAAAGTCAGATTTCAAGATCATGAACTCCATAAGAAAGTACTGAAAGAGAAGCACTGTAAACAAAGTCGAAAAAATTATGTTTTTGTTCTCTTAGTGCAAATGATTTTCAGATATATATTTATAGAATATTTTTTATCCCGAAGAATATAAAAACTATTACATATTGATTTAGATTTTTTTCTTGTCAAAGATATAAGGTGTGTAATATGAAAACATTAGACAATGATGCTAAAATTGATCATTTATCTATTATCATAAAAGTTCAGAAGAAATAAGATCAAATGATATTGATGTACTTTGACTTATTATTTTATATATGATGAAGAACTTCATTATGTGATGTTGACTTGTCTATGTAATTAGATATTATCTTGAATAATGGTTTTAAATTAATGTGATATTGTGGAAAAATTTCTAGTAATTAAAATTTATTCTAAATGAAAGACATTTCTTTAGTCTTTGAGAGTTTAATTTATTGTTTTTTACTTTGACTCACAAACATTGTTGATCAATTTGATGCTATACTTTATGAATAAATATTTACTTTTTATGTTTTTACAAATGTGAAGTGAATAGATGAATATCATATTACATGAATAGCAAATAATGATAATAGAAAAACAACAACAAAAAATGACTTGACATATCAAACTTATTATAATCCTAAATTTAATTGTTTTTTTATTATAGAGATTTTTGCTACTTTGAATACAGAGAAAAGCCGATTTATACATAATCATAAATTTTTTTAATTTATTAATTCATTAAGAGGATTTTGAAAGAAGGATATTTTTATTATTTTCTTTTGATTAAGCATCTTTTATAACAGCGTGACACGTCAATTTTGCAAATGACATTTCTGAGAAAACAGCAATACATTGAATAATCACTAAAATGATTATATAAATCAATATTTATTTTTCTCAAAATGAGTTTATACATTTTATTATTCCAGAATATACGTGAAAGACATTTAGATTAAATATATTTCTTTGATCAAAGCAAAAATTCACATAGTGTTCAAATCATATCTTTCGAGACCTTGTGTCAACAGAAAAATTAAGGTACTAAAAAGCCACCGATTGAATAAGTTTTCAATATTCATTATGAACTATTTATAATGTAATTGAAACATATCCTATGATAATACAATTCAAAAAACTTAAAGAAAAGTTTTTTTTGAATCATTCATTCTACATCAAAGGCATCGATCATTAATCATGTTGTCTAAATTATTTATTTTACTATTAAATCTGATATCATTGATAAAGCTTATACTATAAATAGCATATTAATAACGTGTACATTTTCAATTAAGAAGCATATTAAGATTATCTGTAACTGTAATACTGTTTCAGGCATCGACAAATATAAAACATACTTCATTGCAAAAACACATGAAATTATCAAGGTGATGAGAATAAGAAATTAATTATAATTGTTGATGATGGATTGTAAATTAACATATAATGTTTGACTAGCACAGCCATTTATAGGATCTCATACAAATATAATACATAAAGGTTGTAAACAATAATCATTATAATTAGAACAAGAAGCAATAAACAATGATGAGCGAAACCACATTAGAGTTCGTTGCATGATTTCGAACCTGGCGATCAAAACAAGATGTACGATAGTAAGTAATAATTCGAAATAAAATCAATACTCTAGATTATTAGTTATTCAGTATGTATACATAATAACAATTCCATGTACTTATAACTTACACCCACTCGTGATCTTATAAGACTAAGGCGAAGAAAGAGTAAAGTCACAGAACACATTCATTCTGTGAAGATTGTTGAATACTTTGATACTATTTTCAAGAATAAAATGAATGAATATAGGGAAAGTATATTTAAATTTAATCTTGAGTATATTCAAATTACGAAAAAAACTTATATTCTGTATATACGAATCATAAAAGACCATTCTTATCAAGTTGCTTAAGGTAATAAAAATATAAGGGAAAAAGTTAATAGAATTATAGTCTAAGAATATGTTAATATAGAACATTTCAAAGAATTTTGTTTTTATTAAATTTGATAATAATAAATTCTTGTTTATTCAAATCAGATGACAGTTAAGGAATGAGAACAAAATAATATTAGCAAATAGAGTGATTTTAATATTACATTAATCGTGTAGCAGTTATACATTTCATTTTGATAGAATGGATCAAAATCATCGACATCTTTTGTTTATAGTATTCGTTTCTTCAAAATTTGACCTGTTTTCTAGTAATTCATTAATTTATTTCTAAAAGTTAAACTATTCCATCACTATATTCATATGAAATTCCATCAATTTAACTAATTTTCTTTCTCTTCTAATACTCATCAATATTTTATTATTAACTTTACTTTTCATATAAACATTTACAATAGTCAAGAGTCTGACGTCATTAATGAAAACTTAAGAAGATTTTGATAACAAACTTGGCAGATATAGGACAAACACATTCCTAAGAAACAAGGCAACTTTGAAAAGTCTATAAAGATTATAGAAAATAAAAATGGAAAAACAAATTATTAATATTAAACATTTTGTCAGTTTTTTTAAATATCTCATCAAATTTCAATGAACGTACGTCATTCTATTTTTCAGAGATTAGAATATTTAGTTTCTAATAAGTTTAATTATTTATTTGACTAAATGAAATTTTGTGCATTTTGAAAAAGTAGTAGACGGACAGACGACTGTAGTAGAATTTCAAACTTTTATTTTTTCTATTAATATCTATATTAGAACTTTCTAATTATATGTTATAGTTTAAAAAGGTACGTAGTTTCCTATTTTTATTCAAAGAATTATTTTTATTCGAAATTAAACTTCTCATTTTTCTTAAAAATAAAATATCTATTCATTAAAATTTGCTGAGATATTGACGTTAATCAACATCTATTGACTATCATCAGACAACTAAAATTAGATGAGCAGTCTAATTTACTAATGGAAAGTAGACAATGAATGTTGATTATTGAATCATGTTATTTTTAAAATAAAGTGTCATCTAGTACGAATAAAACGATGAAACATTTTGAGTGTATTTATCAACAAATTATTATCTGTCGTACTCGTACTCTAGTATTTAGGTGACAAGAATAAGATTCATTTTTTCCTTTAAATTTGTTTATTATAATAAATGAATAGTTTGGTTAATATATTAATGTTTGATTCTTGTGATGGTAAATATAGTTTTAACATTAGAAGAGCATCTCTTGAGATCACTGAGCCATGATATTTTCGTGTCGATACATACACATAAAATGAACTTACTTCTTTTTTTTTCATGCTATCTGAATAACAGACTGCTCAGAATAAATATTATTCTCGATATATCAAGAATATTTTTGGTAATTTTTATCAATCAAAAATGAGCGTTCTCCCACAGGATCATTGTGTAATTTTACACAAAATAATCCATTCTATTCAATAAATATAATTTCTCCTATTTTTGAAATACCATAAAATCGAACAACTGCATCATATATAAGTTTCAAAGTTTTCAGTTTTATTTACATATCATTCCAACTCTTATATAACTGTGGGTTTTCGTATGACACATCCTAAGCTCATTCTATGATTCAAATCGTCGTAAATATTATTATTTGCAATAAGTTAGTTCACAAAATAGACTAAGGTATATGACAACAGAATTTACAGTGACATAAAAGTTAAAATGAGGTATAAAGAGTCTTAAAAACTTTGAAAATGGTAGGTAATGTACCTAATCAATTTTAAGGAATAGTCTAGGACAAAGGATTTAAACAAATTTGTTTTTTGTTGAGAACCACTAGTCTAATTTAAAAGATGATATGGATAGAAAGAGAGACCGACTGCAAGATAGACTATGAATGAAGACTCTATTTGTATGTAGAAACTTTATACAATCAAAACACTTTTATTTAAGCAAAGATAGATTTGAGTATCCTCCCCGGTATTTCACATTTCCTAATCCAGAGATTTCCACTTCGAAAAAATATTTCGTCCGCAAATTTCATCTTCATCTTAAAAATCTGATTTTAGTGAGAATAACCAAAACAAAACATGCTGTTTTTTGTTATGATTAAAGTAATAAAAAAAACAAGTTACTGTTGTTTTGTAAAACTTTATTTTAAAAAACTGGACGTGAATAATGCTAATGTTCGAACTTGAGACACACCATCGTGTTCAGTTGTGAATGCTCCTTTCAATGGTAACATAATACATTATGATAAAAAGGATTTAGTAGGAACTTAGTTCACTTTGTTCATTTTTTGCAACTATTCTCATTAAAATCAAATTTTTGAGATAAAGATCAGATTTGCAGACGAAATTTATTTAGAACTTGATAGAGCATGAAGTTTAAAAAAAACAAATTCACTTAAAGTTTTCTCCCAGACTATATTTTAAGAACGAAAAAATATGTATTTATTAAGTAAAACATAATGTTTTGTTCAAAATTGTTCAAATAAATCTTTTGAGAAAACATTTAATCTTCAGCAATAAAAATTGAGAAATATATTCTCGAAATATTGACGATGGCATTCATTTTGGACTACCTATTAGTTCTTTCAAAATAAAGAGCTACCTTGTTTTGATATTAAAATATTTTTTATATGTGTTCCTTTTCTTGTTAGGATATAAGTCATGCCTTGTTTTTTGTTAATAGTAGTTCATCACCAATTATTCGCAAAATTTGAGAGATTTATCAGCTGAACATAAGGAGAATAGAAAAAAATTTCATTTTATAAATATATGTTGAATCATTAGTGACTCGCATGAAAATGGCCGTTAATCTTTGGTTTCTATTTTTTAATAATCTATCTTTCTTTTTTCAGATTTATTCTTCTGTTTATGACACTAGTCATTAAATTATCTCTATATTAATTCTTTTCCGCAACATGTAGGAGTATTGATTATGATTAAAGGAGAGACAATTGACTTTTTTAATGTTAGAGATTTTATTGCTTATTAATAATTATTAGCTCAGAAAATAGTAGAAAATATTTCTTTTATTAGAAAACAATACTATATATATCTATGAAAGATGACTTGCATTTTCTTGAAGTAGTATTTGAGAATTACGAATTCAGATCTGTCACGAAAATGACTATTTTCTTTGTTGTAAGAATAATTTTTTTTGAATAGAATAAAGAAAGAGATTGTTATTATATTATATTGATAAACAAATCTGAGATATTCCGATCTACGATGTTCATATTTTTGAAAAAAATATTTTTTCGTCAAACATTTTGAAATTAATAAGTTTTCTTAAATGTGAATTGGAAAAGTGGCTAACATATCAGGTGAACCATAATGAACGGTCTCATTTTGCATTTCATTTTTGATCATCTAATATACTTTGTTAAAAAAGATAATATATCAAAAGATGCATTTGGAAAAGCTCTACAGTTTATAAAGAACAATTATACAGAATGGACCATAAGTAAGGAAACACAGTATTTTTTCGATTTTTCTTCTCATATATCGTCAGTTAGGGCTCATATTTATACTAGAAATGCATCTTTGATTGCTTAATTTACTCTAAAAGTTTCAGCCCTGTAGAATGAGAATTTGCTGAGAAAAATACAAATATGTCTTATGTACTGTCAAGGAGCAGTGAACCAAAATTTGCTGTTTTCCTGCTAAATTTTCTTCTTTTTCTATTCTCAATAATAACAACTTTTGCTCCTTAAATTAGATATTTCCAGTTTCGTTCTTACTATTCAACGCTTTTTAGATAGAATTATTTTCATAATGATGAGAAAAAATCTACGACAGTGAATTATTCATCATAAGCTGCTATTTTTGAGAACAGAAAAAAAAAGTAAATTTAGCAGGAAAAACAGTATATTTTGGTTTATTGCTTCCTGACAGTATATAAGACATATTTGTGTCTTTCTCAGGAAATTCACATTCTACAGGGCTGAAACTTTCAGACTAAGTTAAGCAATTAAAGATGTATTTGTAGTATAAATATGAGCCCTAACTGACGATATATAAGAAAAAAATCGAAAAAATACTGTATTTCCTTACTTATGGCCCACTCTGTATAAAGATGAAATGAGAAAAAACGAATTTATTTTGTACCTATGACTGTTTATTATTACCGATTTGATACACATAATTTTATTTAAAATATAGCAACAAAAATGGGTGTATAATTATATTTTGAAAAACTTATGACATTTGATACCTGATTTTTATTCTTTTTTGTATCTATAGTTTAGTGTTTCATGATATAATTTAGAATTGTTTTTGACATCTTATAATCAATATATGGTTTTGACTTTATTTCTAGGAAAATTTTCACTTATCTTAAAACCTATCAACATTTTACATTTGTCTGAAAAGTGTAAAATCTAAAGAAGTCAATTAAAAAATAACAATGACGGATGTTAATACAACATTACTTAATGAATATAATTCTCTCAATAATTCGATGGCTTTCTGGATTTATCTCATTATATTTATCTTATCGATTTTTTGTTCTCTATTTATATTTTTACAATTTATTCTCAAACGTACATTGAGAACAAAAATCAATAATCATATTATTCTAGCTGTGGTAGTTTTCAGTTTTATACAGGTAAAATATGTTTGATAATGAAAGTAAAGATGCAAGTTAAATATTATTTATTATTAGTCATAGTTTTAGAAAACTTCTTTATCATTAATAATATAATATGATTTTTTTAGGTGGCAAGTGAAGTACCACTTGTTCTTGTTTATTTTCGAACTAATGTTATTTGGATTCAAACAGATACATTTTGCACAGCATGGTGTTATATTGATTATGTACTTAATGTTGTTATTCTTATGCTTATATGTTATGCTTCAATTGAACGTTATTTACTTGTATTTCATCATAATTTTATTTGTCGTCATTTAATTTTACTTCATTATTTACCTATGATCTTCTGTATTGTTTATCCAGCTTTATTTTATTTTGGGTTTATTTTTTTCTATCCATGTACTAACCAATATGATTATACAAAAATTACTTGTCAAGGACCTTGCTATCTTTTTGAACGAATACCAGGTTCAATTGATCTATTAATAAATCTTACTTTACCATTATCTATTTGTATATTGGCAAATGTAGTTCTTCTCGGTCGTGTTTTATATCAAAAACATCGTATGAAACAACAACAAAAATGGAAGAAAAATCGACATCTTGTCATACAATTAATGTCCATTGTTGTTGTTCATAATTTAATATGGCTACCTATTATTATTTGTCTCTTAACAACACTTTTCTCTCCTGTAGCTCAACAAGGTTTTATTGATCTAAGTGTTAATCTTTTCACATATAGTATTTATATAGTTATTATGATTTGTCCATTTATTTCATTACTTGGTCTTCCAGATATAAGACCACAATGGATTCACCAATGTTTTATATTAAATGCAATTCAAAATACAATTCGACCTGCAAGACATACAGCAGTTTTACCATTAATGACAGTGTCCAAAACAGAACATACTCGAAAATTCAACAATAAATTTTCAAAACCGAATATAGGCATTGCTACTAAAACACATACAATAACACAACATAATTGAAACATATAAATAAATGACTATATCTCTCTGTTGTAACGTTTTTATGCTACATAAAATCTATGTAAATTATTTAATACATGACATTAATTGTTGTTTAAATATATATTATATCTACATTTTAATGCTAATATTGTTATAAATGGGTTGAGTTGTATATGTACATATGAGATTCTATGAAAAGCTTTTACAAAAAAAGACTATAACAGAATATTTAAAGACGAATTGATTCTTGAGTAAAAATGCAATGAAATCTATACAATTTTAATTATTACAATTTTGAAATTTGTTTTCTTGAAATGTGTAAATAATCATTATTTCAGTTTGATTGTCAGATCCTTCTTTTCAATAGTATCTTTTTGATGTAGTAGAATAACTTTCACAAAGATGGATCATTGTTGCATCCTACCTCATATTTCATCAAGACTTTATTGACAAACAGAATAATATTATTTTATAGCCATAAAGAAATATCCTATATTATCACTGAGTAAAATTCAAAAACTTATAAAATTAAAATATAAATTCTGTTCCATTTAACCCTTGTAGCATCGGCCTTTTTAAGCACTATACTGACAACATATATTTTCATAAAGTAATTTTTTTTCACTTTTGGATCAGTCTCCTGATGACATATGCTGTTTTCATATTCGATCTGATAGAAAAATGATTATATATCCACTGAAGTTAGTGAATGAGTCATTAGATTATGTTTTCCTAGTCAAAATAAGTAACACACATTATTTTGTCGATAATTTCTCTTTGCAATTCCCATTCGATCTCATATTTATATCACAGATACATCTTTGATTGCTTAACTTTAAAAATTTTAGTCTTATAGAGGAAGAATTGATTGAAAAAAATAGAAATATGTTTCATGCACTCACTTATTTAGCCTTATAACGAAAATTTGCTGTTTCCTTCTCAAATTTTATATTATTTCAATGTTCGGTAATATCAAACTTGGATGAATGAATCCACTTCTATAGGTTTATTTTTTTGTAATCGTTTTGTAAATGAATCTATCCAAAAAGCTTGTAACAATGCAAACAAAATTGGAAAAATCTAATTTATGCACTAGAAGTCGGTGCTATTAGATAGAGAGAAGAAAACAGTAAATTTTCGTCACATGGCTAAATGAGTGCATCAAATATATTTCTACTTTTCTCAATTAATTTTCTTTCTATAAGGCTAAAATTTTCAAAGTAAACTAAGCAATCAAAGATGTACCTATCGCATAAATATGAGATCGAATGAGAATAGCAAAGAGAAATTATCGAAAAAATAAGATGTGTCACTTATTTTGGCTACAGGGATATATTGTGAGTTTTACTTTTTCTCTTTTCTTATTACATATATGTTGTATACTGAAGACAGTCTTGTATCAAAAAGTTGTAATAGTATAAAAAATAAATGTATTTCTTTTTAGATTCAACAGCGCATATGTAGTCATAAGAAATGCTAGTTGCTTCTAAAAACTGGGAAAAAACAAAATATTTCCAGTGTATTTTTAAATTTTTTCACGAGGATCAAAAATGACCCTGGCTTGTACTACTACGGTGAAACAAGTTACTATAATTAGAAATAAGTCACAAAAGAGAAATTTGTGTATTGCCTTATTAAATGAATTCATATCTAATAAAGATATCTCTACAGATAATAATCAATTAAACGGCGAAGTATTTGAATATATACGAAGGAAATTGAACTGTCAGTAGCATGAAAACATATTAATGAAGTCTGATGAGCATTTATGCATACATTCACATTTATCACATCTAACATCACTGTTATTTTCCTTTGGACCCTTGTCATTAACACGTTTGTTCAGTGAAACGGATTGGATTTCTGAACGAGGAAAATAGCAAATAAATCCTGAATCACATAATTCACTTGTCTTTCATACAGGATTGGAGATGAGCTCTTTTTATACAATTGTTTTTGAACAATAATAAATAATGTACTTTTTCATATGAAATCAAGGTTTGAAAAATGCGTGTGACCGTGAAAATATCTGATGCCTGATGGATATTGTTCCCTTCCGATTCGGGAACATAAAGTCGTACTACTGCAGAACATCAATTCTGATATGAAATGTTTTAGTAAAACTTTAAAGGTCAGCTAAAGAATGGAACAGGATATATAAGTATTTCTTGCTTAAAAAAATTCTAAGTTCCTTAGGGCAGTTACTATTAATCTGTAACAGGTAAATATTTCGTATATCAGACAAAAAAACCATGATCAGTGGTGTATTCATCTAGCATTCTAACAAGATTGAGAGGTTAACGCGAAGACTCAGAAGTACACTCATCGATACTTCGAATTCGAGTGTATAGTTGTAAGAAAAATTGAATATTAACCCTTTCAGAGCCGGTGACGCTTTAAATCGTCATTGAGATATCATGTGATCTGATGCCTAAGATGTCGAGTTGTTTTTTGTGTCTCTTTGAAGTAAATTTTGAGGTTTCTTTTTTATACACGTTCGCGTTGTTATTCACATCTTTACCTCTTTGATTCACATTCATTTATCAGGAAATTTTCCACTCTGTTATTTGTGTATAAGCAATGGGCTTTTCCCTTATTGTCACACATGTATGTTGGATGGATTCTTCTTGACGTTCTACTCCTGATTATTCGTAAAATGATTGCTGGGTACGATAATCGTTCAGTGAAGAGTAACAAGAAGGCCTTGTAACGACGGCAATACTGAAATATAATGTGAGCATTAGCTGAATAGAAAATATTCCCAGATGTCAGAGCGCTTTTGACTCGCGGTTTAGTGCATCTTATATGTCTCAGTGAATTATGTTTATGGTTCAAAGAGTTCGGGCTCATGGTGTGTTCCTGATCAAACATTGAGGTTTTAGTAAATTCCTTCTAAGGACCCTACTTTTCCAGCACAATCTTATTTTCGAATTTCTGATATGAAATTTTACTCACATATAGACTTCAGATAAACTAGCATGCAGAAAAAAATTCAAAATTTTCGACGAAATTTGTTCGAGATATGAAGATGACGAGGTAAGGCTTTTTTTCATAGGTAGTATATGTAGCATGTGTTTTTGGAAATCTTCATATCTCGAAGAGGCTTCGTCAAAAAGTTCTAAATTTTTTTTTCTGCAAGCTAGTTTAGCTGACACCCTTAGGTGGGTAAAGTTGCATGTCAAAATTTCGAAAATAAAGTTATGCTGAAAAAGTAAAGTCATATAGGAGATATTCACTGAAACCTTGGTATCTCATCAGAAACACACCATGAGCCCGAACTCTTTTAAACATAACATACTTCACCGGGACCTATAAGAAGCATTAAACCCCGACTCAAAAGCGCTCTAGCACTCGAGAAGGTTCCCTTGTCAGAACAAACAATGGGATCAGAGATCATCAACTGATGGCGAGGCCAAGGAATGAAGTTAGAGGTTACATCTGAGGATGAGAGCGAAAGAGCGAGATAATGAGATGAGGATTATAAAGCATATGGAAAAAAATAGTTTTAGATTCCTTTTCCGCGTCTTGTGATGGTGCTGCCGTTTATGGCAAAAATTAATTCGGTATGCGATTCCCTATAGTTAGGAATTTAGGACTCATTTCAAGTTTCTATAGGGCCGAGAATACATGGTAACTCGTTATAGAACGTAATAAAATGTAATTCTAGATTTTCCAGTGTGGTTGAAAACGAGCGTAACTCAATTGTCTTCATGTTTCCTAGGAACAAAGTCTGGAGAAATAGGAAATACGACGAGTACAGTTGAAGACAGATATAGTCATTCAGGCTGAAGCACAAGAACTTAACTTGCAAAAAATCTCAATTAGGAAGACGTTGGAGTGAGCAAGCTTTCCTCATTTTTTAAATATGTCTACAAAAGTTGTCTCATTAACTTCTTACTGAATCTGGCAGGCAATTTACATCTGGCAAATATGATAATCAATCGATGATTTCTATTAAATCTACCGAACAACTAAACATTCCACCAAATCTAGCAGACAGCGTTGGTTTGAAAATTTTGACAGAGTAACTGGTACCTCTGATAAATCTTACAGAAGAAATAAAACTATCATTGGAGGGAGGGAGTAATTTATAGTAAAGGCGCCTATGAAGACTTAACGATGGAATAGGATACATCTACATTTGTCGAGAAAGATTTCCCTTATCCAGCGATATATATGTATACACTATTAAACTCTTTTGAGTACTTTGAAAGATTTGATTTTAGCATGAGTCTGTACGATTGGAATTTTGGTATAAGCTACAGTAAAGTCAAAGTCATATATCAATAATCTGATATTCACTCCCTCAAGCTGTGCAACAGAATTGAACAATATATACATAAATAGATACAGGAGGTCGTTTTTGATAAATCTACATATATGCCATTCTCTAGTTAAGACGCACCGTGAAACTTATCGTCACCTTCTACTTCCATTATGGTAAGCTGAATTTCATCTTGTTGCAACTAAATCAGAGTGAACTATGACTTTTACAAACAAACAACAACGTGACACTGTTCATCAATAAACAAAATCACGGGGATTAGCACCTATCGGGTCGTAGATACTTCCAACTCGTGCTTCAATCATAAAAGACTGATCATGGAAACTCTTTCACAACTCATACACCAGTTACAAAACTTATAGAATAAGTTCTTTTTCACATAAACATTACCGCTCTTTCTCGATAAATATTCACCATCACCCCACACCCTAGCTCTCACACCCTCACACCCCTACACCCTTGCTCTCACACCCTCACACTCACTCTCATATTTCCACAATTTCTGTGTTTAAAAAACTTAACAACCATCACTTTTTTCATTCACTTAATCAATAAATAAATTCTATAAATGTGAGTTTGATGGAGAAACAGTCAAGACCTGCTTTTGCATAAGTAAAAATATAAGAGAATTCAATCGGTGAACGGACAACTGATCACAGGAAATTGATCATGGGATAAATGATCACGAACAACTGATCATGGATAATTAATCGTGACAGACAACTGATCACGACGGACGACTGATCATAAAAGAAAACTGATTATGAAGGATCATGAGATCACTGTTATCATTTATCATATGAAAGACAATGCTATAGTCATTTTATCTGTTATAGTGCGCTTCACTTATGTTGGATATTTCTTTCTTTTCTTTCTTTCCTTCACTTAGGTATTTTCCAAACGTTCTCTTCTTGTGATAGTGTTCAAGTGTTTGTCCCTTCTCATCATGTTTATTTCCACGTATCGTTGATTTCTTTCCTAGTTTGTTCATATATATATCATGCTCGCTTGGAAAATAAAGTGGTAGTGTTGTATTGATCTGATAGATCGATCACACCTTAAATTATCTTATCATTTATCATCAGAATTTTCGTCGTCATTTACATTGCTCGATATGACTCTCCAATTTGTCAAAAGCCAACGTGGATCTGACAAACTTGTTCACGATGGGTGGCTTCATACGGAATATCACCGATCTGATGAAGGAAAAATCTTTTATCGCTGCGATTGCCACAAGAAGACGTCGAGACCGTGCAAGCGAAGAGTTGTTGTCCAGAATGGAACTATCAAAGAGGTATTTTTCATGAATAAAGTTGCAGACTTTTCCTAGCTCACACTCTCCCAGTCACTCTCTTCCAATCCAACATCTGGAAGTTCATGGAATGAGGCGAAACAAGTGGCCGTTGTAGCTGACCAAGAGAACTGCCCTCAGAAGAAATATGCGGATGCTATTTTCAAGAATCAAGAATACTGTTAAAAAATTCGAGACAACCCAACCTCTAGTTTATCTGAAGTCTATTGTCTTCAATTTCTAATTGATCTCTCTTCTTTTCTCTCTGTTCTTCTTTGCTTGAAAATAAATGACAATTATCAATTATCGAACGATTTTATGATCAACTGTTCAAGATCAGTTGTTCCTTATGATCAGTTGTCGTCATGCTCAGTTTTTCCATGATCAGTTGATCGTGATCAGTTGTCCTAGACCCCTTTTGCGCCATTGTGTATTGTTTTTTCCAACATGTGAAAAAGTGAATGCTTTTGTTAAGATCAATAGTGACATTTAACAAGAGTTCTCTATAAATATACAAATACTTTCTAAATTCTAGATATATAGGATAACTGATTTGTCCTTCGATAGATTCCTTTCTTTCCTCATTACTTATTTAACTCTAATTTCTTTTTTCACTTTTTGTCCCATACGAGGCGAATTTTTTCTGGAATAAACTCAGCAAACTAATGATTTTTTCTTTTTTCGTTGTACATCATTCATTCCTTTTAACTATATGAATCATTTAACGGCACAATAAATATTCTCTTTCTCGTAGAGAAGAGTCTTACAAACATAAATTGTCTGCTTGATTGCTTGCTTGTATGTCCGCACAAGGTCAAAAGAACATTTTACTAATATTTTCTATAAAACTTAACCAAAGAGTAATCGGGGTCCAGGAATCCGAATCTGATGTTAGTTTTTTAAAATTTTTTTGAGAATCAATTTTTTACACAAAGGATCACTTTTTTTGCAAAAAAAAATTTTTTTATAAGGGTTGACCGAAGGGTAACGGTGTCAAGGAATTCAAAACTGAAGTCAGTTTTCTAAAAATTTTTCAGGCTCAAGTTCTTAAATAAACGACAAATTTTTAACAAAAAACATTTGTTTTTATGAAGTTTGGTCAAAGGCAGGTGAGGTTGAGGAACTTACATCTTACTTCGGTTTTTTTAATTTTATAAGTGAATAGCTTGATGGTAGTTTAGAAACACGATTTCTACGAGAAAGAGAAGAGCGAGTCTTTAGACGAGCGTTACTTGTGTATATTTAAAAAAAAAGTTCTCTATAGACATATCTTTATGGTTATAAACCTTGAACATACCTCTCTCATCGATAAAAAAAAACTAGTTCGTTTGCTTGCTCCACAATGGAGATATTCATTTTTTCGGTATACCGACTTTTGAGCCATCCTGTATTATTAATACTATGAAAAACAACCATTTGAGATCCGAATACCTTTTGTAAGAGAAGTGTGAGCGGAAGTGCCGATTTATTCAGAATTAAAGTTAATAATATGAATCAGCTGAATTAATTGAACGTGCCATGTCAATGTACGTTTCAGGATCACATTCGTGTAGTTCTATCAAAATCATAACTGGCCGAGTAATGGATCGTTTTTCTTTGACAGATACAACTCGAAATGCTGTTCGTGGCATAATCAAAACTTCGTTTTCGTCGGGATATTCTGATATACTAGAAATATTGAATGCAGTGCTACGATTTTTTATTCTATACGTGCATATTGTCGGATATTTAATAGTAACTTGTTTATTGTCACTCTGTGACGTGTCTACTTTGGAAAATTGTTTGGCTGTCTTACGATCAATAGATGTTGATAGAAATGCTTTGTTGATCAGAAAGGTGTCTTTTTTATATGTTTTAATATCTGCGTCGAACATGATCATACCACGATATGATATTCCAGTGAATGAATATTTTGCAAAAGCTGGGTGATGTGCAATTAATGCGGCGTAGCCACCTGGACCGTGCCAATAACGAAAATATTCGTCACGAGATTTTTCCTCATCCTCGATATACGTAACTGAATTATTTGATGCTAATGCGATGTTTAGTGCTTTATAAAAGTTTGTTTCTGCCGTATATGCTTTTATTGTATGTAAAATATTATTTTCTTTGATCGCGTTGTCAATAAAATAATAAATTTCATCTACATTTGTAAAATTTATATATATATATCGCTTGATTTCTTTTAAATACAATGTATCGTTACATGCCCATACATCCGTAAACCAATTTTTTTCTGTTTCTTTATATTCACTTACACTTTTAGCGGCAGTAGGATCAATCACAGTCCATTCGATACACCCAGAAAGACCACCAAAACGTTTTGTATGTGGGGTGCGTGCAAATAATTGTTTAATTTCTGGCGTTTTTGCTTCTTCACATGGTGTATAATTATAATTATTTTTAATTGTTCGCATAGCTCCTTTTGCTAACAAAAGTTTGACGATTTCTGCGTGACCATAATAGGCAGCTGCATGCAATGCTGTGCTTCCATGCGGTTCGATTCGATTTATATCACCTAGCGATGCTGTATCCAGAAGATGCTTGACTTCTTCTATCTGATTGTTTTTACATGCCACATACAAATTGCTAAGTGCGGTTGGAAAAGCAGTTAATGAAGGTGTTGAAATCGTATTAGTAATGAAGGTTTCATCTGACTCATTAGATAACTCTGAATGACTGCTGCCTGCACCCATAGCAAAAAGAAGGTTTTTATGTCTATTTATTTTGTGGCCCGTCGTGAAGACCTCAAAAATGATGATGGTTGAAATAAAAGAATGAGTTTATTTCAACACAAAGAGAGAGCGAGAATAAGATGAAAGATAAGGTAAGGAAAGAAGAACAGAATGTATACACATATATTTATATGTGTGTCGTATTGGAAAAAACCATGTGAAAGAAAAAAGAAAACATCTAAAAACAAAAGAAAGAGAACGATACCGGTTGTAAAAATTTCATAGAGATCAGTGAATTCGAATCATTCTACATGACACCACATGACATTTCGGCTATGTGCTGACGTAAGTATGACATGACTAGTAAAACAGCTTTTTATTTTATTCTATCATAGTGAGAAAGCAACCATTATAGTCATCGTTTAGTCTTATCTTACTTAATGTCGCAACATAATTGTTACTCAGTGGAGCGGTTGACTCATACCAAATCTGTACAAACAGATCCAGTTATAATTTTACCCCTAGACACATACTTGGCATTATTAGAAAACATAAACCAATTACCGGATCAGTCGAATAATATTTATGAACCCTCAACATATTTGAATATAAAACAGGCAGACCATAATTCTCCAAAAACATCACTCTACAAGACATACGACTATGAAGCGCCATATTCAGAAATTCCGAGTCAAAATAATACTTATGAGTTAGAAGGTGATTCATCCTATGAAACAGTATTTAAAAGCACAAACGAGTCATTACCACTATTTAAACCAATTTACGTATTAAAGGAATCGTGGCTCGCGTATGATATTGACGATTGCGAAGCTGGTGATGAGTTTGAATTCATTAGTTATGTAGACAATAATCCTACTATGCTTTGTTTGAAGCATTTGAGAACATCAATAATTAAAAACATAGATAGATCACATGTCGAACTGGATGAAAATACACCACTACGTTTAGGCATACAAGATCGTGGTGCTATCGAATGTTTTTTGCTTAAATGCGAAGCTCGATATAGCTTTTTAATTTATCGAAGTGATCAGGATGAAAATACATACATCTTAAGTGTTAATCAACATCACACAGTGAAAGAAGGTTTTATATTTCATTATTTTATACGTATCAATAAAGAGAATCACTGTTTTTACTTGGAACATGAAAGAAGATTACGTCATTGCTTCTTTCGAACGCTTCAACAATTGGTTAATGATGCAAGAGTACATGAATTTATTCCATTATCAAAACCAATTGATCATAAATTGTCTGTAACTGAAAATGAATTATGGCAAATTGATTATAAACAATTAAGTATTGGTAAAAAGATTGGTGCTGGTGAATTCGGTGAAGTGCTTAGTGGAAAATGGAAGAGAAGTGGTCTATTTGAAAAAGTTGATGTTGCAATTAAAAGATTAAAGCTAAATAATGTAACATCAAACGAATTTGCCAAAGAAATTCGTGCAATGCAACGTTTACGAAATAAATATCTTGTAACGCTTCTTGGAATTTCTGTTGATCCGACAACAAATGAAAAATTAATGATTACTGAATATATGGCCGATGGTGATCTTAAAAATTGGTTAGAAAGACAGCTCAAATTACCATCAGATAATATATTGATTAACTATTGCCATCAAATATGTTTGGGTATGTCACATTTAGAACGACACAAATATGTTCACAGTGATTTAGCTTGTCGAAATGTTCTTCTGCGAGGAGATCGAGCAAAAATAGCTGATTTTGGTATGACAAGCATTATTGAAGAGGATCCATATTACAGAGAAATTAAAAGTAATCGATCAATTGGAAAATTACCATTTCGATGGACAGCTCCAGAAATATTCGACGGAGGAAACTTTACGACTAAATCTGATGTATGGTCATTCGGTATCTGTTTGGTTGAAATTTGGAGCAAAGGTGGATTACCATATCCATCGCTTAAACGTTCAAGCGAAGTCAGGCTAAAGATACAAGAAGGTTATATACATGATAAACCTGCACAATGTCAAGAAAAATATTATAATATTATTAAAAGTTGTTTAACATTTGACCCAGACTATCGGCCAACATTCAAAACATTGACAGATCACTTTAAAAATTTTCTCATAATTGAAAATGAAAAGAATCCCAACGGAAATCTGGAAAAGAATGATAGCATAACACGTTACTGGGCTATGAAAGAAAAAGAAGTGGCTCCAATTATTAACCCACAAATATCACCATCTAACGAAGTTGATAAAACAGGCCAAAAACAGACTAAGTATACTAGCAATGGAACTCACTATATATATGCAAATGCGGCATCAGCTGCAAAACAGTTCTCATCAAACTCACTAAATGATACATCAAAATATAAAACAACCGCATACACATATTCTGCTAATGAAGTAATAACTGATAATATTTATATTTGCATGAACCCATCGAATTCCAACAATTATGATTCACCATATTCCATTTATCAAACTGACAAAGAATATTCAAGTACATCGTATTCTCATGTCGTGAAGAATAAGACAAATGATCACGTATATAACCCAGTGAAATCTACTAACGTCAATACCTCATCCACCATATCAAATACAACAAAGTCTTCTAAAGTGCTATCAATTTCAAATTATTCAGCAATTAATGATAAAAATAATGAAAACATAGATCTATCGCAGAAAACTGATGAAGACATCAATCCTTATTTCTTTTAATAACTTTATCAGAATATCAATTTTGAAATTAATACATCTTGTTTTTTTATCCGGAGAAATAATTTTCAATATATTTTGGATAAACAAAATGAAATCTTCTACTCTATTTATGAATTTTACAAATTGATTAAAAAGTTTTTTCGAATATGTTGACTTAAATTGATTCATTGTATTTCATAAAGTAGTTATAATTTGAATTTAAAAAGCTAATTGTTGTCGCTTTTGATAATGATGTCCATTGGATAACATTATATCTCTAGCTATGTCACTTTCTCTGCTTATAGACTCTTGTATTCAAGTTATATATAAAGACTACTAAGAGATACAGTCACAATCGAGTTCAATACTAAATATAACATTACACAAATAAGAAGACGACATATTATGACCATATAAAGAGTGATCAAAAAGTCTTAATACCTCTCAGAAGAGCTGTTATTTCTCTCTCATTACAAATCTAAAAACGCTGCAATTTTGTCATTTAATTTATTGGAATTAGATGAGTATTATCCTAAATGTTTGCATCTCTAGATTGAATAATAAGGAAGATATATAATTCATATTGTAGAGAAGTATTTTTTTTCCTACACCGTAAAATCTAAATAATCGTAAGCATTTGTACAAAAAAAAACGTAGAAGAAAGAAATGTAAGAATAAAGACATCAATATGGAGATATACTGTAAAAATTATGTTTCCATAGTATATTTATAAATTTATGTTCGATCCTGATTGATTATATACAAACTTCTATAGCCTACTCATCATTAGTTTTTGATAATTATTTTTTAATTTCGTCTCTTTTCTTTCATCTTACCATATTTAATGACTATCTATCATCAAAATATAAAATAATTAAAGAGCAAATTTTGCCGGTACACGAGTTGCAAATGTACTCAGATTTGATCTATTCAACATTGAGACAACCGAAATACATCCTTTTTAAGCGAAATGCAATAAATATGAATACTATCTCAAGGTAAAAATGTTGTTTTTTCCATTTTGCGGCGTGAGACCTCAAGCTAGAGATACAAAAATTTACGAAAATACTCATTTAGATCCGATTAATTAAATACCAAAGTTTCAGCGTTTTTGAATTTGTAATAATCGAGAATCAGCATCTTTTCTGAAAAGCACGAAGACTTTTGATTCACTCTTTATCATCACTTTAAACAATAAACAAATCTTCATATTGACTGATTCTTTCACATAAAAGCTAGACTTTCACATGTGAATTGTCATATAAATTGTCAAAGAAATATCATATGCTATTGACGACATTGCCAGTCTTAAGTTAAATTAAAAAAGAAGAATTATATTGGCTTAGAGAGAAAGAAGTTTAATAATCTTCATCAAATATACTCTGATCTTTTAATAGCAATTTTTGAAAATCTA
This sequence comes from Macrotrachela quadricornifera, assembly GCA_022393335.1. Taxonomy (NCBI): domain Eukaryota; kingdom Metazoa; phylum Rotifera; class Eurotatoria; order Philodinida; family Philodinidae; genus Macrotrachela; species Macrotrachela quadricornifera. The sequence continues at coordinate 14,565 of JAJEKB010021978.1, read as the reverse complement.
AGATTTTATAAAAAGTTCAGGTTTTCTGAACATCAGATTCTTTTTAAAGAATAATTAGTACAAATATAGGATTTTTTCTATACTAATGTAGAGAAATTTTTCGAGATCAATGGCGATGCCGCTTGATTTTTTTCTTCTAAACAAATAGTCGTTTTAAAATACAATAAGCCAGACTAATAACAAAAATACTCCTTATCTAATGTTATATTTTATCTGTATAGATAATATACAGTTGTACTTTTAATTTGTTAGAAATGTGTTTAAAAATGAAATTATAAGAGATATCGGCTACACTTCATTATGTATTTCATTGATATAGTCAGTATTAGTGATTTGATATGAAATATTTGTGAAAGTTTAAAGTATGAATCTTTGTTTTAATGATGTATTTATAGATTTTATATTAAAATTGACTTAATAAATCTGAAATATATTAAATTTTAGAAATTTCGAATATTTTATAAGAAATGAAAATAATTATTCTGTTGCTAATTTTGCACAAGTAATATTGATATTCTTCCTGAATATGGAAAAGATAACTTTGCATGATAGGTAACTTCTTCATTTAATTCTTGTTCTAGACTGAGTTCTATCATACTAGAAGAGTTCAATGGTAATAAGTAAACTGATATTGTTATTAATGATTTTTACACAAGTGATATCCGTATTTTTCGTAAATATGGAAAATGAATTTTGTGTCATCGAACAAGCCCATGCAATAATATCAAGCTCTGAACCATAATTTATTGTAGTTATGGATCTGAATCAAAACAATTCAACAAGCATTATCATTGTTTATAGTGGCATTAATAATGTACTTATTTTCTTCAATATAATTCTTATTCTGAATCAATTGTTATTGGCGGTTTTAATAATAATAATAATAATACTTGGTAGAACCGCTTTTGCTAATTATGATTAAAATTATGTAGATGTTTACTTACACATTATTAGATCTTCTTTTTCCAATTCATTCGAATTATTACAGGAAATAAATCATCATCTCAATCAAAAACAAATTCTAATAGTAAGAATGATCAATTTTTTGCTATAATTCATCATTAAAATAAGGAGAATGCAAAATTTCTTTGGTTTGATCCTAATATTGATCCATTCGAAGATATTGAACATTCAAAAGTTTAATTATGTCTTATGAATAATTATATTATATTTCATATAGATCTTCAACAATATATTGCATGTATTGATTTAATTGAAAATGAAAAAAATTTTTCTCATCTTATCAACAAATATCAATTGTTGGATATTTATTAACAAAACACATTGATATTATTCCTATTCTTTTTTGCTGATACTAATCAATCTAGGGAATACTCTGAAAAATAAGAAATATTTTTTCGAATGAAGTGCTGCTTTTCGGCTAAAAACTATTGAACAAAATGAATCTATCTATATTGTAAATATAAGTGCATCCAATAATGAAGAAATTAGTACAATTAAAGATTACATTGACGAAACAAAATGAGAAACTGAAGAAAAAAAATGTTGCTATTGTATTCAGAGAATTAATTTGTAATTTAGATGAATATGATAAATCAATAAAATATTTTGAACAATTATTGAATGATCTAAGTGGACAAGATCGTGCTTAGTTGAGATATAATATTGATCCAACTCTTTATTATATAGATGAATGGAAATAAGCATGAAAATATGATGATTGTATATTTGATCAAATGATAAATGATTAATCAGCTTATTTTCAAGATTCTGCATATGCACTTCACAATATCGCTGCTATTTCAAACCAGAAAGATAAGTACAATAAAGCTGTCGACTATTATCAACGTACACTAAAGATAAAACAAAAATGTTATATGATCATGTCGATTATGGTGATAGTTTACATAATATCGAAGCTCGTTATGAAGTTTGAAATAATTTGGAAAAGGCGTTGGTTCATTACCATTGAGTATTAATCATAAACAAAAAATTTTTACCTGCCGACCATTCAAGTCGAATTAGGATTAAGCGGAATATTCAACGATTTTATGAAAAAAAAGTAAATTCGTAGAACATGTATATATGAAAGAAGAATTTAAAGAATCGTTTATTATAAAATCTGTAAATATGACTCAACAGAATTTAATCCAAATTCTTATAGTTTTAAACAGTTCATTAAACGAAAAACGTATACAATCTTACATATAGGGTTCTGCATGCTTACTTTTTCTTGAATCCAAATTCGACCTAAACGACATTTCTGGACTCAGATTGAAACGGGTCAAAGTTTACGCTTTTTCTCGCTAATATTTAATACTCGGAATAGATAACCAAACCAAAGATTTTAATTTTAATTAATGATCAGTCATTCTTAGAAAAAAATCAATGTAAAACTATTTATTACTGTCTTCATGCACGTAGATCTATTCAGATTCAAAATTAGATATAAATCAGATGTGGAATTATATCTAGATATAGACTCTAGCCTGAGTTTGCAAGCATCTGCAAATTCGTACATACATAGTAACTAATACTCATTTTAAACTAGATGGAGAGTTGCGGATAAATTTTTTTATGAAAACAAAGCATTTTAGAATTTGGAAAACAACCGAGAACATAAAATTAAATGTCTATAACTTATGATTAACTAAAGATAATCATGTTGAACTTGGATAACTGACAGATCTTCAGTTAGAGATTTTAATACACTTCTAACACTTAAAATCCAAAAATCTTTACATTATGCAATGTTTTGTTTTTAGGAACTTGACGAGAAATTCGATGAGCATGATTCACTGTAATTTCATTGCTCCTATCAATTGGTGAAAATCGCAACTTTCTATCGAGTTTCTATCAGAAGTTATTCAAAATATATAGTTTTTCTTTATGAAATAGATATTAAATAGCTAATGATTTCTTTTTTCCTCATTGAATGGTTATACCTTAGAATATATGTTAGAGATAATGTAGATGTTCTACTTTTATTTTATCTAGAGTTAATTAAAACTGTTTATTGCTAACACAGTCTATACAATTTTTTTTGTCTGATTTTAAATAAGAATATCGAAAGATAAAGTTTATGTCGTGACCCATTGTCATTTCGAAGAATTTTACAAATGTATCAGGTTTCATTTAGATATTATATAGCATAGCATAGCTTTAATCAGTAGTATGTTCTAAATGAAAACGAATATATGATATTTAATATTATATCATTATTTCTTTCTCCTTTTATTAAAAAGTAGATAAAGCATGACATAGAAAATGATGAGTATCTTCTCGTATAAAATAAATAATCAAGGACGTAGTAAAATAATTTTATTCGAAAAGATACGGTTTATAATATAAATTATTATCGAGTAAATGTAATAACATACATTTAAATTTTGAATAATTTAACCAAGAAATCATTATTTATTAAAAAAAAATTTCAAATTAATGTTTTTCCTTCATTTATAAAATTCATGGTCTTGACTCTTATTCATCAATGCTTTAAACGACAAATTTTCTTTTTTTACATATTCTCTTCCTATATTAATTGTGTAAACCATGTGTTTATTGAAGCATGTCTTACTCGTTCTTGTCATGTCCATAGATTCGTACATTTTTACAAACGCACATTTGATATCATGCTCAAACAAATATCACCAAAAGGACCCGATCCAATAACTAAATCATGGTCTCTTTGTGGTTCACCATGGCCAATAGTTTTTATTACAATTGGTTATCTTTTGTCTATTTATTATGGTAAACGATGGATGTCAACTCGTTCAAAACCATTTAATCTTCGTTTACCAATTGTTTTATACAATTTCTTGGCTATAGTAGTCAATGCATATGTTGTTCTACTTGCATTACGAACAATAACATCAAAAACTTATCGTATTTATTGTCAACGTGTAATGCATGATAAAGAAGATATATATTTGGCGAGAGCTGTTTGGTGGTATTTTATTTCAAAAGCTTTTGAATTTTGGGATACATGGTTTTTTATTTTAAATAAAAAATTTTCTCATGTTACTTTTCTTCATGTTTATCATCATGCAACAATGTTTCCTATATGGTATCTTGCTACGTAAATATTCTTTTATATTTAAATATATAACTTATAATTTTTTTATTTTAATAATAGACGTTATACACCAGGTGGTGAAGTTGCTTTACCAGTAATTGTTAATGCATCTGTTCATGTTGGTATGTATTTATATTATGGTTTAGCTGCTATGCATATTCAACGAAAACAATTAGCTCGAGTTAAATCTTTTGTTACTATCATACAAGTAAAATTTGATTAATTAAAAAGAAATTATTTTTTTCTTTTGATTAATTATAGATAAGTCAGTTTGTTGCTGCAGCTATCGGATGTATGTTTCGTTTTTATGCAATGTTAATTCAAGGTGATAAAACATGTTATGATTTTCCTGTTTTATTTGTTTTAATTTTTCTTGCACATGCAATATCATTATTAGTTCTATTTCTTAATTATTTTCTACAAGAATATATTTGGAAAAGAAATGCAAAAACTATTGAACAAACAACCAATTTAAAGAAAAAAAATGGTTATATTACAAATAAAAAAGATTGATAGATTGTTTTTTTATTAATTCAATTTTTTTTGCAACCTAGAACAAAGTTTTATTTAATAAAAGAAAATACAACACCACAGATTTAAATTAAGATTTTCAATAACTATTATATTAGAATGTTTGCTATTTAATATACCTATTGCATATAATCTGACATCAGAAATAGTTGGATTTAAAAAAAAAATAGAAATTCAATATTCAATTCATTTATAAGAAAAATCTTCTTACATAATCAATCATTTGTCTTTCGAGACATAGATCACTTCATGTAATTCATTACTTTAATTTTAAATATTAAGAACCTAGCGAACCTTAAACCTTTATAAATTCTATACCACAATTGTTCAATATAGGAAACAGAATTTCCAGTGCAAAGAAAAATCAAAATAAAAAATTGAACTTATTAAATACGAAAAATTATCAAGCACAATGTAATCCGTTATAGAAATTAAATCATAAAAAGTAATTAATATTCTTAACTTGTTCTAATTCTTGAACAAAAATAAAATTATTCGATTTTCAGCAAAACATATTCGCTCATATATATGTATATAATATTTTGCTGTTTAATGAAACTTAAGTATAAAGTACCTGTAAAAAAATATTTCTGATATTATGATACGTGGTAAACTGATTAGAAACTAAAACAGGTGACAAATATTATTATCAAACATGAATTTATAAGTCTAAAGATCATTGCATACAGACATGTGTACTGTGAAGAATATTTCTCATTATATCAAAAGGTTTTTAGTAATCTTCGGTACGTTTTTAGGAACTTATATTTATTATTGTTTAATATCAAAATAAGTTACGGTAGAGAAGGTCATTTTATCGTTTACTTTTTTGTTTTATAGAAAAGAAACATCTTTGTTATATTTAGTCGACTGATAAGACAATATATAGATATATCTATGTTCATTAGATAAGAACGAAGAATATATGTTTTTCTTTTTTTTTTTTAAAAAGATTTATTGTCAGTAAACGTTCGTTGGCTATGTAAAAAAAAGAAATGGCTACAACACATGTAAATGAGGTTGAATTAAAAAATTTAGTACGTTATTCTGATTTAGCTGAAGAACCATTATTAGCATATTCACCAATTCATGCTTATGAACAAGTACCAATAGTAACATTAGAAGAAGCAATTGAACCATTATTATCTATTGTACCTAATGTTAAACAAATGTTATGTATTATAAATGAAAATTGTCAAGAAGAAATAAAAGATAATTTAACAAAAAATGAATCAGCATCAATTATGTTATATTCAATGGAATGGGAACCAAAAGAATATTCATTAAATCTTATTCTTAATCGAACATTACGTGATGAAAATCGAGATAAATTAAAACCATGGTTTCTTTATTTAAAATTATTTATGAAATCATTATCAAAACTTCCATCAATACATTGTTATGTTTATCGTGGTGTACAAAATGATTTAAGTCATGAATATTTACCAGGTAAAACATTTACATGGTGGGGATTTTCATTATGTACACGATCAATTGATATATTTGAAAATGAACAATATTTAAATAAAACAAATCAACGAACACGTTTTAAAATTGAATGTAAATCAGGTAAAGATATACATAATCATACATTACAAAAAACAAATGATGAAATACTTTTATTATCATCACAACGTTATAAAGTTATATCATCAATTGATGTTGATAATACACTTCATATAATTCAAGTTAAAGAAATTGATCCATATTCACTTTTACAATCAATTAATAATGATCGTACATCATCAATTAGTTTATCATTTAATCAACGAAAACCTTCAATTAATATATCTATTCGTGATACATCATTTTGTTCAGTTGTATTAAAATTAACAGTATATATATTAGAATATTAAAAAAAAAAAAAGAAAACGAAATTTTTTTCTATTTTTAGGGTTCATCATCAATACATTATAATAGTCATTTAGTAGATTTATTAACTTTATGTAAATCAAATTCTTGTATTGATCTATCAGCACGTGAATTAATTGATCAAGATATGACAATTATTGTTCAACGAGCAATAATTGATAAAAAATGTACAAGACTTTATTTAACAGGAAATAAAATTTCCAATCGAAGTATTTCAATATTATCTGATGCATTATATAATAATTTAACATTAATAGAATTAGATTTATCTGATAATTATATATCTGATTATGGAATTAAAATTCTTATGGATGTATTATTAACAAATAAAACAATACTTAAAAGACTTCATCTTGGTTCAAATAATATAACTGATCAAGGTATACAATATATATCTGATATGCTTAAAACGAATAATTCATTAACACATTTAATGTTAAATCGTACTCATATAAGTAATCGTGGTATACATTTATTATGTAATGTTTTAGCTTTATTTAATACAACACTTGAAGTATTATCATTATCATCAAATAATTTAATAACAGATTCAAGTATTGATTCATTAATAATTATGCTTAAACAAAATGAAACATTAAAAGAACTTGATATGAAATATTGTAATATATCAGAAAAAGCTAATCAAAGACTTCGACAAATAATTAATGAAAAAAATGGTTTTAAACTTTATATAAATACAAATGAAAATAATTGTATTTTATCATAGGATTTATTTCGCTTTTTTTTTTCGTTGTTAAATATAATTGATAAACAATAAAAAAAACAATTTAGATGTTATTCAAGCAAATTCGATTACAAAATTTTAGAAGTTGACTATTGTAATATTGATACATTCATTTTTCATAGCATTTTTCTATTGAATACATATTAATTTAAAAAAGTATTTACAAGATTATTACAATCTAACTAGATTATTTTTGATGCAAATATCTAACAAGAAATACACACTTATCACGCATCACTGCATATTTGCTTTACATATTAAATACTAACATTCAATGTGGTCGTCGAAAAAGAAAGAACAAATAGAAAAAAAAAATTACAAAGAACAAGATAAATGGCGTCATTCACGTCACAGTTAATGACGAATACTTTTTTATAAAAAGAAAAAGAACAAAATAGGGTGTAGTCTTACTTACGTATGAGTCATCATGTAGTATATATATATAAGAGAACATTAATTACTGATCAATAATATTTTTCAAAAATTCAAAATGCTTGGAGACTGCAACGTTGAATTAGAAAAACCTACAACCCCTTTGGATATTAATGATGAATCCAATATAGAGCTTTATGCAATGGTATGTAAAAATTAATAATTTTATTATTTTAATATAATAATTTATTTTTAGAAATTAAATCATACTTTTCGTGATACACAAGAATTAGAAGAATATATAAATGAATGTGATTCTTCAAATATAAATATATCAAATCAACAATTAAATGATCAAGATATGTCAATTATTAATCATTTAGCAATAATAAAGAAAAAATGTATTGATCTTAAATTAGGATTTAATAATATAACAAGTGATGGTATTAAAATTTTAACTGATGCATTACATAATAATAAAAATTTAGAAAGATTAAATTTATATGAAAATAAAATATCAGATCAAGGTGTATATTATTTAACAGAAATTCTTTCATTAAATACATCAAATCTTAAATTACTTTATCTTGGTCAAAATCAAATAACAGATATAGGTGTAAAATATCTATCCGAAATGCTTAAAATAAATAAAAAATTAACACAATTAGGTTTATCTAATAATGAAATAACTAGTCAAGGTGTTATATTATTAGCTAATGCACTTTCTAAACATAATACAACTTTAAAAGAATTATCTTTATGGGGAAATAAATTAATTAATGATGATTGTATTGATGCACTTGCTGATATGCTTGTATATAATCGAACATTAGATAAACTTATTTTATTTGATTGTAATATATCTGATATTGGTAAAGACAAATTACGAGAAGTTGTACAACCAAGAAAAGATTTTGGATTATCTTTATAGAAAAAATTCATTTTATACTTTTGATTGTAAATAAATATATATTTACATAAATTTATTTGAATAAAATAGCTAAGAATATATTTCCATATTTAAAATACTTATTTGTGAATGGAAATATTTTCATATGAAAAAGTTATTAATTTAAAACTTATAATGCAAAGTAATGAGATTTTAATGATCGAAAGGAATTAATCATGATTTTATTTCATTGAGTCAAATCAATTAAATGTTTTACTTACGATATAATGCAATGAGTCTGAATTATTGTACTGATTGACCCCATTTTATTTGATTAGATCATAAAACATAAATTATCGTCATTTCACATAATGAATGAGAATAAAATTCGTTTTCTCGAAAATGTTATACAATAACATTTTCAAAGTGAAAATATGATAGACAGTCTATTGACCAGTCTTTCAGATGAGAATTAATGGTTTAAAGCCAATTTGTCACTAGAAAATCGTTATTCATCGCCTTATTATTACTAGGAGTGTAGCATGTATTCACATGCATGAGCAATCGGTTGAAGAAACTTCATCCCATTCATTTTGATGTTGTTTTATGTATACTGTCTTGTTCTCTATTGCTGCATATAAGTGTTATTCCGTATGCTTACACAGGCACTAGAATAATTAATATATAGACACAGAGTAAATGATGAACAAGATAATCTAGCCATTCACAAAACTTTTTCCTTCTCCCGTAAATGTGATTATAAGTTTTTTCTTGTTATCTATATGATCATACGTGTGTACATACATTCTTCTTCCCATTATTGTTAGTCATACGTCATAGAATTTTCCTTTTTGTCATATATGTGGGTGTTGAACTTTTCCTTGTACTATTACCGCATACATACTAATTAGATTATTGAAAAATAAAGAAGATGTCTTTTTTACAAAATGACATATTTATCATAATCTTTATTTGTTTTGATTCACTTAATAGGTTCAAGATCGGACAGCTCATTCATTCGATAAGTTTTCACTTCTATTTAGATTCTTTATATATTAATATCGATTCTACTATGAACATATCTAGAACATTGTTACTATGATAATTTTGATATATCATAAGCATATAAAACTGATTCAATTAATCAGTTATAAATATAAAACATTTCTTTTTAAATAGTAAATTTTATATAACCAGATTTAATTTTATTCTAATATACAAAAAGAACATGACAACAATTAATTAATCAACTCATGTTATTAATAGTCGAAGATGTGTTCTTATTGATCATTACATCTAGAATTATAGTTATAGTTTTTGTTTTTAATATGACAAAATACAAAAAAAAATTACCAGTTAATTTGTTCTGTATTTGTTGATTTGTCGTATTTATAGGAATACCAAGTTGTTCAGCAACTTTTTCTGTTAATGGAATCATACCTGGTGGACAATATAAACGAAAAATTACAAATGGTATTGGTTGATGTTTAATTAATTTTTCTTTTGTTAAAGATGATTGTATAACAGCTGAAAAAAAAGCTAATAAAATTTTTAATTAATAAATATAGAAAAATAATATTACGTTGTAGAAGTTTTTCATGTTCATTTATTTTTGAAGATGTATTTGTTTGTTCTATGAATTTAATTAAATTTTATTAAAGAATATATTTAAATGAAAAATATATTTACTTGATAAAGGTTTTTTTCTATTTTTAAATGATAATCGTGAATTTGTTCGTTTAAATTTTTGTTTTCTTTTCAAATTTTTTGAATATGAATGATCGGTTGATATAGATGTTATTGAAGAATGATATCTCTTTCTTGATCTACAAGAAATTTTCTTTTTTGAATAATGATTAGACAATATCGACGTAATGCTTGATGATGCTAAAATATAAAATAAATAATTATTCTTTTGATAATATGGAGATTTTTACTTGTTATACTAGTTGATGAATTTAATAATTTGTTATGTTTTTTGAATTGTTTTGAGTTATTTTCAGTATGATAGATGCGAGAAGCAATTGTTCAGTTCTTGCTACCTTTTTTTTGAAATCGATTTAATAGTTTTGATTATATAAAAAAAAACAAAATTTACGAGATAATTTAGATGGAGAAGGAATTAGATTAGCAGTAATTTTACATAAATGATTAACGAGTTTAATTGGAATTTTTTCTGGATGTCTAATTAAATAATTTATTGTTTGTATTATATCAATATCTTGATATTTTCTTTTATGATTTAATAATATTTGATTATCATTTGATATTAATTGGAATTTTAATTTTTGTTCTAACATATTTTTTAATTGTTGAGCAATACGAGTTAATTGTTTTGAATTATTATTTGAATCATTAGATCGTTGACAGGTAAGTTTTTTTGAAGATTTAGAATTATTACACGAACAAAATTTTGCACATAAATCAATTGGAAATTGTTCTGGATGTTCTTGAAAAAATTTCAGACAATTAATGAATATAGATGGAAATAGAAGAGATTTATTATTATTTATTGGCATTGAAAAGCAAAATAGAAAAAAAAAACCTTGAATTAATTTAGAGCGCCTTGAATTAATTTAGATAGAGATTAAAAAAAATAGTCAATTCATTATTCTAAAAACATCTCAGACATAAAATATTACCTGTCACTTTTTTTTTATTATAGATAATTAAATAGACAATAGAAAAACTGACATTATTAATAAAAATAAAAAGAAATTTTTATAAGAAAATCATATTGTTAAATGATGAGAAACAAAATAGAATAAGAAAGTAGATGTCTCAAATAGCTCAAACAATTGGTTTTTATGGTTATATATTCACTTTTCCATTAGGTTTTATTGGACATACATGTAGTTTATTAACATTTTTATTTACAAGTCTTCGTCATACTTCAACTGGTTTTCTTTTCATATTTTTAACTATATCAGATATACTTTATCTCTTAATTTCTATTTATGATTTTATTAAACAAGTTCTTCAAATATCAATAAATCAAAATGAATATATGTGTCGTTTTCGTACATTTATTCTTAATTTTTCAACTGTTACATCAGCTTGGATTCTTGTATTTATTAGTATTGATCGATTACTTTATACTTATTCATTATGTCAACAATTATATATAAATACTCGACGAATATTTATTTGGTCTATTATTATTATGAGTATATGTTCAATTGTATTTACATCACATGTATTTCAAACAGAATTTGCTTTTATGTTTTCAACAAATAATCTATGTGGACCAGCTCGTTTTTCTTCAACATATTATAGTTATTTTTATTTTAATATTTGGCCTATTCTTCAATTATTAATTACATATTTTATTCCAAATTGTTTAATGATTATATGTGTTATTTATATTTATTTAAAATTACGTATACAAAGAATATTAATTCAGATATCCAAACGACAAGAAAAACTTCAACAACAAATGTTTATTTTAATGATAACAAGTATTATATGTTTTTCAATATGTACTATACCATATTCAATTCATCGAATAATTCTTTTCAGATCTGAAGCAAATTCTTCAACATTAATTGAAATTGCAATATTAACAATTTTTTTAGATATGAATTATTCATATAATTTTTATATACATTGTTTAACATCAAAATTATTTCGAAAAAAATTTATTAAACAATTAAAAAATTTATTTTTATGTTTGAAAAGACAAACGACAATTATTTATCCTTTAGAAATTATTCAAAAATAATTTAATTAACATTTTATTCTCTTATTTTAATGTATTATTACTTAAAAATAAATAGATAATTTCATTTTATTATATATTAAAATGTTTATAAGATAGATATTAAATAAATTTCATTCATGTTGTTTTCTGAATAATAATTTGATAAATGATTATTTGAATTCGAGGTATTCTAAAAGTTTAATGACCTTAAGGAGATGTATGCCACCTTTCTCTGATATATACATTTGTTTAATGAAGTATTGAATGCATAGAGACGTTTGCTAGATTCTAAGAAAAGACATAATTTGAGTACAACTAAATCTAAACTAATGTTCACACATATTTTAGAAATATACGCAAAATTTCAGCCTAGCCCATTATGTACTTCATTGTGTTGCTTCCATTTCCTTCAGATCAGTCAAACACGTTTTTCTTTATAAAATTTTTAAAATATGGCGTGAGCAGTTTCTACTATGATTTTATACTATAAAAAGACTTGACTAAATGTATAGGAAGAATCGTGTTTCTTTATTGCAAGTATAGGAAAACCAAATATCTTCAAATATGATACAGTTTTCATTCGATTTCAGTGAGAAAATTTTGTTTTTAGAGTTGCTATTTTATTTAATTGCCTTTCAACTATTGTACGTTAAAAAAAATGATTGATGTCAGTTTTCATTCAACATATGAATGGATAGAAGATGATCTGAGGAAACTAATTCGACACTACGCTTTTGATTATTTACAGCTTCTCTAAGTGGATATGTGGTATAGAGAATGCCAATTAATCAATTACAATTTGAAAAGCAAAAAGTCATTTTGTCATTATTACATATAATGTTTAACAAATTTTATTTATATTTGCAACTAGAATTAGAGTACATGTTATTTCTCACCTTTATGAATGAGTGTGAATTTGAAGCAAGTTGAAAAACGATTATTTTTGTCAATATATATATACTTTCTTTGATGAATATGTTAATAAAAATAGAAGTCTGCATTCCAATATTTGACTTGATGTAAATGATGATTTTAGTACAAACATTTATCTAAAAGTATTTAAGTGACAATCACTAAAAGAGACTTTACGATTTTTTGAATAACTTTATCAAGGAGCAAGATAGAGACCTGTGGTTTTCGCCATTGAAAAGAGAACATTCGAAACAATTGATTAATCAGATGAATTCTTACTAGATATTTTGAAAATGAAATAAGAAAAATATTTTCCATTGAACTTTTAATTTTTATATAATCATTCAATAGAAAAAATTGTTCGCTTTCGATCTACACAAGACCTCAAAATCTCTAGTTTGTTTGAATATAGAGTTATAAGAGTTTTCCTGATATCCTCGATTTCGGCTATTTTATATTCAATAACCTTGAAAGAAGTCGTTAGAGGGAAATTTCTTATAACTCTACATTGGAACAAAGTAGAGAACTTGGGATCTTGTCTAGATCAAAATCGAACAATTTTCTTATCGAATGATTGTTTAAAATGAAAAGTTCAATGGAAAATATCTAGCAAGAATTCATCTGATTAATCAATTGTCTCGAATGTTCTCTTTTCAATGGCGAAAACCACAGGTCTGTATCTTGCTTCTTGATAAAATTATTCAAAAAATTGTAAAGTCTCTTTTATTTTGAAACGGATAGTAGTTCGATAATATGTACCGATACTATATATAATAAATGATGTTTTAAGAATTATGTCTGTGATAACATACAAAAATATTATTATAATGAAATGTTTTTTATTCCAATTAATAAAGAGCTAAGTAGTACATGATATTTTATAATTATTTATTATAAAAAATGATTAGAATTTGAAATATATCACATTAAAAAAAAATGAAGAAGCCTTATATGAAGTTCAAATAAATGTCTATGTAGCATTTTCAATTTGTTGTTGCTGTTTAGAATAAGCTTCTACAAGAATGGAACCATGTTGTTGCATGGGTGTCGGAGGTGCTAATGGTGGTGCTTCTCTTTGCGTGACACGATCTGTTGGCAGACTGTTCATAGAAGGTGATAAAAATGATGTTGTCGTTGTTGTCCATGGACCAAGTTCAAATGGTGCATATTGATCTTCATTATTTGAATTATCTAATAATGAAGTATTTCGTTCTTGATTAGGTGTTGACAACCAATGAGAAGAATCATCAGTAACTTCATTAAAATTTTTTAATTGATAATTATTTCTACTTTTAGAAATTTCACTTTTAGAACTGTCAATTATTTTTCGACTAGTAAATGTTGTTTTTTTTGAAAGAATTTCTTCAGTACGATCACCATGTCGAATACGAAGTATGAACTTGAGAGGACCAAGACAACATTTACATAAACAACATGATGCCAAAATACCTATTAAAATTAGTAAAGATAATCCTAGACCAAGACCAAGTCCAAGTACTAATGAAATA
>JAJEKB010021974.1:157059-273646 GCA_022393335.1 Macrotrachela quadricornifera | reverse complement strand
TAACTACACACACTAGATGAGTTCAATTTATTACCAAAAGATTCGTTACTCGATTTTGCATTAGAATATACTAGTGTCTGAGACAGTAGATACTTTCATAGAAAAAAAAACAATCGTAGATCTATTTGTGGTCTTATACGCCTCCATCCTTACCTAGTCACTATGATTTAGATTAATCGATCAGTATTGGCTGAAAAGGACGATCTTTATATGATTATTGATTTTGATTAGCTTATTGTTCAATGCGGTGTCAGCGAGTAAGTGCTTTATCAATAAGTTAGAGCTTTATAACTGAATGTGCATATAAATCAATATAAACAAAAGCTAAATTCTTTATATTGCCTGATATAATTCACTGTTTGACTTAAAACTGTGTGATTATAAACATTTTATTTTTGTATATGCATCAATATGCACTACCTAGTCGCAAAAAATGCGCTATGCAAATACGAAAACTATTTGCATTAGTTATCATGGACTATTAGGTATATGAGCGTTCGGCTATTCCTCTTTCAAATAAAGCGTTTTCATATTAAACCATGAACTGAAACGATATTGTAAACAACAAGACGAATTTTGGTAATTATTTTATTTAAGCGCTATTTCTATTTTAAAAAAATCTATCACATTATTTAAAGAATATAATTTTTGTTCAACTTAATTTCGTGTTTCACACTCACTTCTAAAAGTCTACTTTATGGATAAATCATCTGCTCATTGATACAACACTGAACAATAATCCAATCACACAAAATAGTTTAACAACGATGATCGTTTTTATACAGCACTGGTCAATCAATTAAATTAACAGCTATTAAATAATCATTATAGCCTTCTCCATATTTATCTGACGTGTAGTTATTAGATGGTCATTTGTACCACGGTTACTGTGAGCATTTTGACCGCATCACGGACAGGCACAGATGAATTTCGGTTTCTAGACCTTATTCTTTCAGTCTATAGGAAAAAGGTTATATTTATGCATCGAATCAAGCAATATGGGTATATTTGCTTTTGCTTTGTTCACAAGTTTGGTAATAATTGTCGAAGTGTTGATAATTAGTTTTACTTCATCCAAATCAAGTATGTTTAAGCTCATAGCAGACTTGAAATTTCAAACACACTCATTGTCACTATGACAAATCTTTAACTTAAACATAGGATATTTTCATATACTAATTTACATAGAAACATGACAAGACTCATAAATCGAGTATTAATTCTGAACCAAAATGATACTTCATTTTATTCTCAAAACAATATAAATGATCTTATAAATATTTGTAACTAAAACATATTGTTTCAATATACTTATTTGAATACCAGTGCATTATTGTGAAATATTAAGTCATTAGGTATGTAAGCAAACACTTAAGGAGATGTATTGTTCATAGATTAAATATAAATTCATACTGATTTTTGCTCAGTATCAGTAATCAAAGTATTGATAATCTAAAAACAATAAGACAATAACATTCCTCTTTTATTCCAGTAGCGTATGTATCAATAAAGCGTTTTCATTTTGCTAAAATTATGCTAATAGCTTTTTTCGTAAAAATATCTATATAACGATAATTTGATATGCACTCAAGACTAGTGTGAGGAGTAACAAATAGATCATACAATTTGGACTTTGTTTCATTATACATAGAATAGCCGATGTGTTTTCATTTTTAATGAGTGATTTTTTTAAATAAAGAATGTATATGAAGATTCTATATTTCATTGATGTGAATTAAATTATCTCATATTACTATATGTTATGAAGATTTGATACAAATTTCAGATTAATGTCATTCGAAGAGAGAAACAGAAATTTAAAAATTCACTATGGTCGAGTGACCTCTTTATGTTTTATCTTCTATTCAGTCATACTATATCATACTTGATGGAGAACAAATGTCGCGTTAGATTGTAGTTATGCCTTTATTCGTTTTCAATAGGCATTGTCTATTGATATTATAAAAGAGAAAAATAATGTCAGAATTTTCTTATTCTGCTCAAAATTCTCATCAAAATTTATCAGACGAAATGCTGGACGATACAACTCATAGTGAACCGTTAACGAGTACAAATTGGTCAGAAATATCATCAAACGAAGTTACACATGGAAGCATTCAAGATGATATATCATTATCAAATCCTTCTAGTAATGCGTTACCAAGGCAAAATATTATGTTGGTGATTTCCAACCAACTCCAAGAAATGAATAATAATATGATTCGACTGAACCAAGGTATGGAAAAATTGAACTGTGGCATGAAACTACTAAATGAAGGAATGGCCGAATTTGGTAGAGCAAAGGAAATGGATCAACATATATTTAGTTTGAAATATTTATTCATATCAGGATTCGTAAGTTAAAATCTAATTTAATCAAAAGACTTTATCATTTTGATTTTAGATTATGCTTATGTTCTCCATTTATTTTAAAAAATGATTGTTTTTCTTGTATGATCTCATTTTGGTTTTGAAACAACTAAATAAAAGAAGGAACATCAAAAAATGCTGTGTTAATTGAAATATAATTTCCTTGTGTACATACATATATAAATAAAATGTTTGTTCATCTGTTGTACTAAATATAATAGACAATTTGTTTTTGATGAAATATTTGGAACGATTTGTATTTTATTTTTGACAAACTCAGTCGAAACTGAAACAACAAAACATTCGTCGTCCATACGTGAGTGAACGTACAGAATGATAGATATAAAAGTCTAACATTAATTCTCAAAAGATAATGACGAAAATCAGCACGCACATGCGCAACAAAAATGTGATAGATAATTACTTGTAACTCAACCGTGATCCTCTGGAATTACGAGCCATAATAAGATCACAGTGAGACACGATTGAATTTCTATTTGATCGTGAATAGTTTAGTGAATCTCGGCTGTTTGATTGATGAAGACTTGACACATGCATCATATCTTCATCTCGAATTTGTATTAGTCATGCCCAAAAGCAGATTTTTACACATTGATCTATTCTTGCAATAGGAACTTTGGCTACTGGAATCGAATTATAGATATGGTGTGCTTTTTCAGTCAATAAAATGATATATCAGCAAACTTTTCTATTAATTGAAGAATCGAATTTTATGATAGAATTCTATTCCCTTCAAACAATTTGTAAGATCATTTGACATACAAGGTTCTTCTATGAACAACGAATTGTCAGATTGAAGTCTTACCAGAGGCCTGCATTTACCATGAATTTTCTACATTTCACCAGCATTTTCTGCGTAATATACGGACGCGAGCTCATAAGATCAATTTTGGACCTAAGATAGTTTTTGGTGATATTTGGTAGAAAATGAAGACGTTAGTACGAACTAAAAATTTCGTATAATCACTTATCTTGAAGTGACTTGAAACTTTTGACCTCACATCGGCAACTCTCCATCTAGATTCTCAACAATAGAAATGCAAGGCTGAATTAGTGTAATGTTTTGCGTTTTTTCATCCAAAAAATTGTGAACATCTTTAGGTGGTAACGTTAGTGTCTACTCAACATAATTGAGTAAGAAGTAGAATTACTCGTAATCAATTTATGTTGGTTTTCATTGACTGTATATATGTTCTGAATATAAATGATAAAGTCTTTCTCCTCTAGACTATTTTGTCCAAACTCAATCACGTCTATGTGCACCTGTACGTGAGTGGAGGGTGAGAGTATGGGTGAATAATTGCGAATCAACAATAAATAAATATGATAGATAAACGAATATAAATGAATTTAATTAATAAATGTATGAATTAATAGCACAATAAACTAATAAGTAAATATTTCTGTATTTTATGTAAATGTTGTTTAGATTTTTAATGTTTTTTTATATTAATAAATAAATAAACAGATGAATAAGTAAATGAAATGAGTAAGTAATAAATAGATGATTAAGTAATAAATAAATCACAAATGAATGAATAAATAATAAATAAGTAAAGAAATAATGAATAATAAAGATGAGTAAATTAAATAAACAGTGAATAAATCATTTAGCAAGAAAAACTATTGATTAATATGAGAAAATTGTTTTTTGTATTTTTGTATAAATTGATTTAGAGTAAAATAAGAGAAATAACTTGTTTTTTTATTTTTAAGCAAAAAGAATTAATTTGAACTTTTTTCGTTTATTTTTTGGGTGCCATCGAAATACTCAGCTCAAGGGGAAATCACTAGTACAAAAAAATACAATTACAAAACAATTACAAAAAATTAAAAAATATTTACAAAATCAAATAGTAGTACGTCGTTGTTGTTAATGTGCCTTAAACATAAAAACAAAAATGTGAGTATCTGTTTTCTATTACTTTACTGTTCTAAGTCCTCTATTACATTCTTAATTACTATTTTTCATGTGGTTTCTTATCTACTAAAATATTCTTTAAGTTATCTGTTAAACAATATGTGAAAATAACTGAAATGTCACTGAAGAGTGTTTCCTCGAAAATTTCCTGCTAAATTTGATGAAATTTTGCTTCAAAACGTACTAAACTCGGTGTATAAATAAAATGTAATAAAATATCCTTATTAAAATTTATTCCTTGTTTTTCTTTTTTTTATTCCACTGTGGATCTAAGACCCTATTTCTAAACTCACTATGTTTCTTATTTAACAATAATTTAGGGTCTTTTTCGTTAGTCAATGTTTCGAAAAATCTTTGGATTCATGAATTTATAAATGATCATTTAATTGTTTATTTTTACATACCATTCGTTCAGGTAGTCGCATGTTGTACGATGATATTCTAAAAATATTTGTCATCTATAAAACATAAAAGATGAACATTAATGAATATTTGAGTATATTCTTATTAATACCATCGTAGTAAATCCAGGTACAATGCATGACATACCAATAAGACCAAGTTTTAATTCGGAAATGCAAATAATCTCATCATTTTCTGCATTCCAACCCGGTATCGAAGCAATATTTAGCTGAATAAGAATCTCCATTTAACATTTATAGAATGAATTTTTTCTTACTTTGTTTTGATATCGAAGCAATTGTAGTAATATGCGAATGTTATGATTGTAGTTTTTCAAACTAATAACTCGCATGATATTCGCTGAATCATCACTATGAGAATCTGCACATTCTTTATTGGCAATGATCAAACATGCCGTAGCCTTATCAACCTTAACACAAAAATAAAACACTTTTTTTTGTATTAATTTTTAGTCAAGATCTATTAGAATCACAAAATATAGAATGACTTAATGACCGGATTAAGACAGCATGATTTTGTAGCTAGAGTATGTTTATATAAAGTACATTATCTCTATGATAAACCAAACTATTTGTCCTTTAAAAAAGATTTGTATTCTTGTTCGAATTGGTTGCCGGTAGACCAGTTCTCTGTTTAGAACAGTTGCCGATGCAATGGTCATGGAGTGGTACGGTGAAGAATAGGTCTACGGTCCGCTTTTTCTTCCTAGGATTTTAGGGTACCGCTGTAAGATAGCCAATGAGCACCTGTGTCTACTTCTACAGGACACTCACTAAGAACCTATTAATACCTCTACAGGATGGATCTTGAATACCTCTGAAGAATTGCCCTTGAGCTCCTACGGATAATCCTATTGGATTGCCTTTAAGAACTTATGAAAATTATTGTTAATTAGATAACTGTTAATCAAGGTGAGTACGAATTAGTTAACTAGTTTAAAATTAATAGTGCTCGTCGTCTATGACTTTAATTGATGGAAATATAAACAGCTCTAAAACATGGATTGGTACCAGGGTAAAATATGAACTCGTGGCAAGTAAGCTCGAAATTTCGAGTTTACGCAGTTCCGAGCTCACTTTTTTGGGCAAAATTATTCCACTATTCTCAAGCAAAACTAAGTCAAAATTAGTCAGTTCATATTTGAAAAGAGCGTTAAATTGTAGTTTTAATTCATAAGTTGTGATCCATCGAACACATTTTGAAACAGATCAATCATGGGTCAAAATTATGTCACAAAATTCTCATCTCATTTGTTACATTATTATGCTTCATGTTTTCAATAAGTTATTAAAATTTAATAAAACGTGTTACAATACAAAATAGAATTGCAATATTTTTCGCATAATTGATGGTCATCATATCTTGACAGTTTTATTTTTAAAAAATACACAATCACTAACGGATGTACATATATTTAATGCATAATAACAGTAGTATGTGTATTATCGACATATTTCTACATATTCTTCGAAATATGAGTAATATGTCTATAGCTTTCACTATTTTTGCAAATCAAATGCACATGACAACAGAATATACGATTAGTTTTTGTATTTTTGAGACAAAAAAAAACACACTTTATGCACATTTCAGTAACATATATCAAACGAAAAATCATTCATGTATGCACAAAAAATAATAGGTAATATAATACATCAAAGCTTAGATAATAATAGTACAGACATTATAATCAAACGATCGCTAACATTCTTATCATAGCATTGAATAATAGTGCTTTGAATCATAATCAAACAGCATAAAAACAAGTTATAGAAAGATATTTCACAAAGCAACGTTGTCACATCGTCTATTCTATCAGCATCATTGCCGACTATTACTTCATTATTAGAGATTTCTACAAGCGATACAACTATGCAAGCTGACATCACTACAGAAACAGCAAGATGTATTAGCACAATAACACCAGACAATAATATAGAAGCAAAAGCATCAACAAATTTTATCTTTGATCATGATAATATTAATCTTGAATCACATCAGCTAGTTTGGTTAGATGCCAATGTTAATAATAGTCAACATGAAGATACTATAATTACATTATCTAATTTGCGTAAAATAATTGATTATACAAAATTATTTGATAATATTCAAGAATGTAAACAATATCTTGAACAAAAAGAAAATGGTTTTATATTTTTAGTTACATCAGGTTCATTTGGACAATCATTTATACCTGATATTCATGAGCTTAATAAAATTTATAAGTTTTATATTTATTGTTCAAATAAAGATTGGCATCAAAAATGGGCATGTAACTATTTAAAAGTATACATATTGTTTTAATCTATTTCGAAAGAGAATTAAAACATTTATCTTTATCTTATTTAGATTAAAGAAAGAGTTCACACAAAACTTCATGAACTATTAAATAATTTAAAAGAAGATGTTGAAGAATATTTAAAATGGGAAAAAGCAGGTGTAATCACAAATAAAACTGGTACAAATGAAGATAGAACAACTGGTAGTTTGGATTCATGGTGGATAGAATTTATTAAATTAATATGTTGTTTACCTTATTCAAAAGATCAGTCTCAAAAACTTTTAGATACATTAAAATATTATTATGAAGGTAAAGAAAAAGAACTAAAAGTTATAAATAAATTTGAAAATAGTTATAAACCAGACCAAGCTATTTGGTGGTATACATGTGATACATTTATTTATCGTCTATTGAATCAAGGTTTACGTCAATATAATATTGAATTGATATTATTATTTGGTTTTTATATCAAAGATATATATCAACAATTAAATGAACAATATAAAAAATTTCAATCAGAATATCGAGACAAATCAAAGATAAAATTATATCGTGGACAAGTAATGTCAATGAATGAAATTAACTCATTAAAACATCGACATGAATATAATCTGTATAGAAACAATTGTTTACTCTCAACATCTCTCGATCGAAATGTTTCATTAGATTTTATTAGATCATCACAAGAAATAGAAGGACTTGAAAAAATACTATTTGAAATTGATATTGACTTTGATAAACAATCGATGCCCTATGGTGATGTATCTAAATTAAGTGCTTTTCAAAATGAATCTGAAATTTTATTTATGATTGGTGCAGAATTTGATATGAGAGAAGGTGATGTTACATATGATGAAAATAAGCAGTGTTGGATAATTAAATGTGCTTTATTATCAAGTGATTCCATTGAATTAGAAATAGATGAAAATATAAAAAGATCATTACAAAATTCTATCAGAAAATTCGTGGATAGTTATAATGCACAGTATAGTTTTATTTATTTTAAACGAATAATTGATGGATTAATTCATTTATTTCCATTGGAAAAAGAATGGATATTACCATATATTATTTATGCTCAAGGTAAAAAATATTGGCCACTTGAAGATTCATCAGTGGCATTAGGAATGTCACAATATGATGAAGCAATTAATATTTGGCTTAAATATTTAAAAGATGATGAATTAAATTGTTCAATTGATAGTGGGAATATTCATGAAATAATTGCTCGTGATTATTCATCTTCTACAGACAATGAATATCTTTCAAAAAAACATTATGATTTAGCAATTACTTATTTTCAATCATCATTTGAAAATACTAATAATAATATTACTACATGGGAAAAGTTATATATATTAGATAAATTAATTTATATATATGAATGCAAAATAAACATGAGTGATAATGAAAAAGAAAAATTAGAATATACTACAATGGTTAATAAATATAGAGAACAACGAATTCAAATAATGTCAAATGCTGGTATTGATATAGATGATATTCAATCTTTAATCGAGTTGGGTAAACTTTATGAAACAATTAATCAATATGATAATGCATTATTGACTTATGAAAAAGCATATAATACTGCGTTAAAAAATTTTGCAAAATCAAGTTATTCTATGGAAACTATATACGAAATTTGTAATTCTATGATTACGATCTTTCTTGAACAAAAAAAAGATTATTTATCAGCACTTAAATATCGACTGATAGTGCATGAACAGATGATGAAAATATATTTATCAAAAATATGGGACGATGATTCTACCCTTTCCTACAAAATTAGTAGAATGGCTGATAGTCATTGTGACTTGGCTGATATCTATATTTTATTAAATCAATATGATTTAGTTAAAGAAAATTTAATAGCAGCTCTAGGTCTGTATGAAGAATCGGCTGAATATGGTGTAGAAAAAGCCATAGAAATTGCAGAAAAATTAGTTGATATTGGAATGAAATTAAATGAAAACGATTTCACAAATGAATATTTGAATATAGAATTGAATTTACATAATGATGCTGTGGAACTTTTAGAAGCAAACTTGGAAAAAGTTAGAAACAAATTATCAGAATGTGAAGAAAACTTAATCACAGAGACGGATAGCAATACCGAATCAGACAATAATGTCCTCTATTTTGATCAATCAGATGAGGAAATGGGTTTGTTTTCTATTGATAGTCTTAAAGAAGATATTGTTACAATTGAAGCTAAGATTGAAGAGTACACATCGAAGATCAAAGTTATTGAAGAAAAATTAGCGATATGTCGTTTTTGATTATATAAATCAAAAGAACCTTCAATATCATCTATCAAGTTAATTCTATTTTTTTTTCTTATTTATCAGTCTTTTCCAGCTGTTTTTTGTACGCACACCAGTTAATGCAAAGCTCACTTTTAACTACTCATATTTGAATATATATGTGCTAAAATTTTATAATCTCCAGCAATATTTGAATAATTAGTAGACATCAATGTACTCATTATCTTTTGATCACGGAAATTATATTGACTGTATCAGTGCAATTTAATAGACAGCAGTACAAATATTAATACAATATAAAGAAGCACATGAATTTATTTCGTTAAAGTTTTTCTTTACATGACGAGTACAAAAAAAAATAAAACAACAAGATCTTTTGATCCAACTAAGACTAAATCGAATCATGTTCCTGAGAAAATGAAAAGTGAAATAAAAAATACATGTTTTGAATTTGTTATTCTTTATGCTCTAATCGGAAATGTATATAGTGACACGACCACTACCACCGTGGCGGTAGTTTTTTCAAATAATCGGTCACGCCAGCGTTGTGGTAGATTTTATCACCATTGCGCGTTAGGTTTTTTTCTTTTATCATAAGGGCGCGGCAGTGATCAGTTTTCAATCGCGATGGACATCTCTGGATTCCACGCTTGAGAGTATTGACCGACCATGTTTACTGATATTTTCCAGTATGGTTCTATTGTCAACTGTATTTTACTCGAATCATCCATTGTTAGTGCATCTAATTTAATGATAATTAGATTCCAGAAGAGGAGTATAAGTTAGCTCGTTAATTCGAATTGTATGAAACAACAGAAGAAATGCAACTAAAGACAAATATCTAAAAGGTGAAAAGAAAGAGTCTTGGAGAAACGTTCGAATAGAACGATGTGCGCTCATAACAAATTATGCAAGTTGTGCTTAAATAAAAAGGAACTATCATATAGCTACCTAAAGATTCATCGTGCATCAGTGTGACCAAACTCTGATTATGATCATGAAAATTTTCTGAAAAATTAGTTATAATGATCATTAGTGGTTAAATATCTCTATTCACATGCGTAAATGAAGAGTTTCGAGCGAATATTCCAACAATAACAAATATGTGAACCAACAACTATAACTATGATAAAGATAAATTGGCCTAATTCAAATAATGAGGAAAGGTTTTTGTTTCTTTTAGTGAGTCAATATCATATAGTATTGAATTCAAATGCTTAATTTGATCTATTATATAATGTCTGCTTATGAGATTTATGATGTTTTGATAAAACAAACTGATAAGCATCTGCTTGACTATTACGACGTTTCATTGAGTAAACAATAGAAATTTTTTCACTTCTCTCCAAAAATGATTTTACACTAAAAGTTAAAATCGATGAATAAGTACCTGATAGTAATCGAGTAATTCTAAAAGTGTTGTCACATGGTTGTTAACTAAACATTTATATATTAACTCTTTAAAGCCGAATGTTCCTTCCAAAAGACATTGCAAAAAACGTGATAGAAGATGTAATAAAGCCGTTCATGCAAAAATCAATATTTGTTTAAACTTTGGTGGTCTGCTAGAACATAGAGCGAAAAAGAATTTGCTTAAAACTGAGTATCAGAAGAGGCAGGAGGTTTTGTAAAACTTGTGAATTTTTGAAATAGCATTCTTTATTTTAAAAAGTTTATCTGTTCATAAATATAGCGCAAAGTTTTGCTTTCCTGAGTGATATCGTTAAATACAGCATCAGGCTATCTAATGAAATTATTCCGAAAATTTTTAATCGAATTGTTGTTGCATAATGATAGCGTAAAGATAATGTCTCTTGGAAGGATCCTTTGGTCTTAACGGGCTAAAAATTTTTAATAAAATTTGAACATTACGCGAACGAGTTTTCGTTTAATTTTGATCCTACTAAAGACTGTGAGATGAGGGAAATCAAGAGAAGGTTATCTCACTCAATCTGTCGTCGAAAATTTTCGATAGTTTCCATATTTTTGTTCTTTTGCGATGAAGGAACTGACCTCGTGTTAATTCTGGATCCTTCACGATAGTCTTGATTCTGTTCTCATAGAGCATTCAATAGTTACTTCGTTGATGAAACAAAATCGCTAGTGCAATTATAAGATGATCGTTTTTCTTTACTAATACCGGTTACGCCCTACTTGGATGACTCCACGTGCATGTCATATATTGAAACAGAGTGAGTAAAGTTTGAAAAGGTGTAAAATATTGCTTCGATTCGTTGTTTAAGTAACAACCAACAACTACACCAGATTATTCCAAACAAAAAAAACTCTTTTTACATAAACTGAGAATAGAAAAAAATTGGCTCGTTAAGACCAAATGTCCCTTTCAAGGAACATTCTGTATTTGTGTGCGTAGGAAAAAATATTTTTTTTAACTATAACGTAATCATACTGAAGGTCCAGAAGGTCTGTTGTAGTGGTCAAGTTTCGCTCATTGTCAGAAAAAGTCTCCTCAGTTCTAAAGGATTAAAATCATCCATCAAAATAAAAAGAGAGAAAAGATTAGAATAATACCAGTATTTCTTTTTCTTTCGCCATTTGTTTTATAAGAATAGATATCCAACCTACATTCGTCACAATATGGTTATTATTTAGTTTTTATCATTTTTGTAAAATAAAGTCGTATTCAGCTATAGATAATGCAAAGCATTAAGATTAGAACAATATAAAAATAGATCTATTACAGCAACACTTTCATATATCATTTATATTTATTTTTTTTTAAACATATCAATTAAGATAAATTCTTGTATTTTTGTTGATAGTCGAATTGTTTCATTTCTACTTTTACCTCAAGAAAAGAATTTTAATGAAGTCTAGTATTGATATGATTTTTTCCTGAAAGATTTTTTTGAAATTTTTGATTATCTTCTAATCACGTTGCTGAGAAGAGAACGACATAAATGTGTATGTCTTCTCATTTTCTGCTCACTGTTGATAAATGGCTAGTTCATTTTTTTTACTGTTTAAAATTTGTTGCTCTGACAAACAGTAGATATCTCCGCTGTTTGCTTTGATTCATCATCGCAACATATGTATCGGTTGGAATAAATTATTTACCTTTTGATACGTTTTAATACGTAACTTTTCCTTTTGCTCAAACGTACGTCATATTACATCTGTCTTTACACATACTGTTTAGATAAAAGAAATTGAAAAGAGTGAAGAAAAGATTTTAGACATGACTCAGTGAAAAACAGTGTTGTTTATTGCATTATTTCAAGAGATAAATGATTAAATTTGATTGAAATATATGTTGCAATGATGAAATAGTACGAACAATAGAGAAATCTACAGCCTACTAGAGCAACATTTTCTTAAAACTTATTTTATTTCTAATATAAAAAAATGATATTTTTTACAAATAAAAATCACTTTTTTGATACTATATTTTCAAGTATAGTCATCATTTTTTTCATATTAATTTGAATATCATCAATCTGTGTTTTTAATTCACTTATTTTTTGTTGATGAGTTCGAAGTTCATAACTAAGTAATCTTTCATGTTCAAGTATTTCAACATTTTGACGTAAATAATCTGGTGGTGCATTTTGTCGTCCTTGTAATGGTCGAAAAAATGTTTCATTACATTCATGAATAAATTCTTGTGTTAATAATAAATGTGCATGAGCATGACAATCAATTGCATGTGTACTATAAGAACCGCCTGTTTCCCATTTACCAAAATTAAGCGCAATAGCATTAACTGGCCATTGAATATTATCACGATTTGTTTGTAAACGAAGTTCAGAATAAAGAAAGTGACATGTATTAATAACTGTTGACCAAAATAATGGTAAACGTGCCATTTTACGATTAGTTATATGCCAAGGTGGTGTTGCATACATAACAAGATCACGTACTGTTTCACGTTTACTAGTAAAAATAAAACTCGATGTTTGCCAGTGAAAATTAACACCATAATCAATATCATTGTTATTTATTAACATAGAAGAATGAGAATTTAACACTAGGAGAATATACAAAATCTTATTATCGAAGTTTCAATATAGAATAGATCATAAAAAACATTATTGAAAATGATAAGGCATTGTCTAGTTATGTCACCCGTAATTATCAAAGTTTTTGCATATATCATTTTTAGTCGATCAAGAAGAATATCATCCTATATTACATCAGATCGCTGTAGCTATATTGTTTTGTTATATGACACATACACAGAAGATATTATGTTCGAAGCTTAATGCTATCAGATATAGAATAATTATGAACAAGTTACTAACGGCTAGCTATTTGTCTCAGATCATTCACTCGATAGTATACTGGTTAGGTGATCAACATATACAAAAAAAAGCCTCTGTGAATAGTATACGGGACACTTAAGTAATTAAGTAGACGAATTCTAAGCTAAGTCGGGCTTTTTTTTCAGAACTACAACTAATAATAATTATAGGAAAAATAACGATTTTTTGAAACTTGTTTCAAACAGCACTGCATATCGCGTAAGGTAGCTACGAGGCAGGATATTTTTCTTTTTCTGTATTGCAATAGTTTTCTATCTAATTTACTTGATTTAACTGGCCATTGCATTGCAATAGTACTATTAACAAAAAATTGTCCACATTTTTGTAGACCATCATCACGTAACATTGAACCATTTTCTAAACATATAAGTGTTGAATGAAGTGCATGAGCATATTTGCCACCTTCTTTATCACATGTTGCTTGATAACGACAATGTCTTTCAGATGCTAGTGGTTCAAATTTTGGTTCTGGTAAATATTCATATTTTATAAAATGACGATATTTATCAACATAAGCACGAGCTTTATTAAGAAAATCTATTCGTTGTTCATTTTTTTGCCAATAATAATCAAACCAAACAACAGGATCTAAATTAAGACGTAATTCCCAAAGATTCATTAAATGTTGATCAGGATTATGGAATGATGCTGGTCGTAATTCAAGTCGAAATTGTTTATTAAATGGTAAATGTGTTTCTTGACAAAGTTTTTGAATTTTATCAAGCATTTTATTAACTAATTGAGCTATTTGAACACTTAACTCATTTATATTTGCTTTATCATTTGTTATATCAAAATATGGTGTATTAATACCTATCAATACTGGTTCACCTTCAACAAAATCAACTTCATGATCAATTGATGTTTGAATTGAAGTTTGATAAGGTGAAAATTTGTTGATAATAGCCTGAAAAATCTTAGAAATGTGTATTAACTTTGAGAGATATTTTTAAAAACGAACCTTTTGTCGTTCTTCAAGATTTTTCTGTTGAGTAAGTTTTTTTTCATCTGATTGTAAAATCCATTGATAATCAGGGAAAACTTGATTATCTCTACATCGATGTTGTTTAACTGATGTTAATGATGAACTACGTATTGGAGGAGCATATGTTGGTTTATTTGAAGGAATCCTTTGAAATTGTTTTTCGAATGGTTTTTCGTTGGCCATTATTATTATAAGAGAACATTACGGCCACGTGAGTTTATTTTAGAAAAAAAGATATAAAAAATTAAAGAAGAAAAAAAAGATAAGAACATAAAAAAAGAACAGACTATCGTTGTCATAACGCTTTTCCTATTCCAAGAAATAAATGAATCAGTCGAGCTTTTATACGTGCAGTTACTACAGAAATATCTAATTTAATACTGATGATACTTATTCGTGTATTCATTTACAATTGAGGTTTTACTGATTTTCTTATGAAAAATGACTCTGGACTGGTCTATCATTTCATTCAAATAACGCAACGTATATAATCACATATACTCTATCCTTACTAGAAAGTACCTGGTTTATTTTATCAAAAGGCAGAAGACAATGCAAGATATTGTCGCAAACCACATAAATTATGACTTATCTGTTTATGCATCGAGAATCGATAGTCCTTGAATTTTGTCTCTTCCTTTAAAAAATATGACGCTGCAAGACTTTGCAATTTAAAGGGATGCTTTCTCGTTTGAAATGACCTTTGTTGGCTGATGCGTTTTCAATATTAAACATGTAAAAAACTATTTTAAGCATATAGCGAAGAATCTTCTCTTTCGAGTAGATACTAAAAATATCACTTGCGTTGGCAAAATTAATATTAATTTAATATTTTTATGTGTGAGTAAGAAAAGTATTATACTTATACTATATCTAACGAGGGAAGGCCATCAACTAACTCCTCGCTTTTGAGCTGAAACTCAGTCGAAAATATGTAATCGAACGTGTTGATTCCAAATATCACAATGGTTTCTGCTCGCTTTCGATTTAAAAATCCGTTTTTTAAAGGTCTTGATTGCTCGACCAAAAAACCGTTTCCACTAAAAAGTTTTTTTGATCTATCCAAATGACGGAGCACGTTGTCAAACCTGTAGAAAATAATTTTTCAAGTCTCTAAGCGAGACTTTAAATGAGTTTTCTGCGTCTAAAACCTAAAAAAAGCGGAAAAAATCGTGGGCCAAACAATAGTCATCCCGGTCCACATTCTTTATTTAGGAGCTAAAATACTCTTTACATAAAGATATATTATAACGTCAATATCTGTCATGAGACCTTAGCTACTTATGCTAAAAAAGTGTAAAGTTTATTATTTTCGACATGTCAAAGCTTTGATAACTCTTACAATTCAGTATAAAAAAAATCCCATTTTTTCGACGCGCTTTAATTTGGTATAAAATTAGTGATGTATCCTGTTTGAAATTATAATGTTAACTTGTTGGAAAAACATTTTTATACACCCTGTATTTTCTCTTATTGTCATCATATCGAGTATTGTGCATCATTCTTATATAATAACTTTATGAACAATAACACAAAGCATGCATGTTCTTCCTGCCTATAGTCATTGTCATCGGAAAAAAAGATGATATTATTATTGCTATTGATCAACTTCATAAGTTAAACGTATGTACAGTTTATGTTTTCTTCTCTTTCGATTATTTTTCTCTTTCAATATCTTATTTACTATAAGAGGTGAAAAGAAAATTTCTTTAACGATTGTTATTAATTATTCTTTTTGCTTATATAAAACGCTTTTCTTTGATATCATGTATGTGTGACAACATTTTCAAACACATTCGATATTATTTAAGCAATAAAAACAATTTTTCAATGACAATTTTCAAAAAGATTTGTCAGAGAAATTTATATTTTGAGAAATTATAGAAAATTTATCCTATAATTGTGAACTTTCTAATTACTAATGACTGAATAAATAATTAAATTTTTTTTATTGATTTATATTAAAAAAAATTATTTTTGTTGTTTCTTTTATTTACAATAAATCATATTTAATTTGTCGACAGCTTTTTTAAATAGATATAAACATCTGAAATATTGTTGAACAATGTCATACTCTATCATAATTTATTAGAATAATCCCCATATTCTAATCCGTTATTTTTCTATTGGTAAAGAACTTTGTAGACGAATAAATCCAAATAAAAAGAAAGAAAGTAGAAAAAATGTTCACCTAGATACTAATGTATCATCATAGATCTCTTTTTTTCTGTCTGATAGATAAAATTGATATAGTTTGATATTATGTTAAACAAGAGAAAGATCATAAAAAATTTCTTGTCTAAAACATAAAACAAAAGCAATTCTAGCATATTCTATTAATAAATCTTGTAAATATAAAATTGATAGTTTTATTTAAATCATAATATTATAAATAAGAAAACTACATTTTTAACACTACAATGAATAGTATGGGACTTCTAGAACGGATTTTTATTTTTGATAATATTTGTTACAATTAACTAACTTCTCAAATAGCTTTTGACAGCATTACAAATAAATAAAAAGAAGATTCTGAACATATCTATTTAGTTATAT
This sequence comes from Macrotrachela quadricornifera, assembly GCA_022393335.1. NCBI lineage: Eukaryota > Metazoa > Rotifera > Eurotatoria > Philodinida > Philodinidae > Macrotrachela > Macrotrachela quadricornifera. Next base: position 256,539 of record JAJEKB010021974.1, on the reverse strand, counting down.
AAAAGGATTTATATCTACAAAAAAAGACAGCCAAATATGTTACTTTTATAAACTTAAGATTATCAAAAAAATGTAAGAGAAATGATTTTTATTCTAAAAAATTCCAGTAAAAGCGTTGTAGTTATTATCGTTTTTTTTGTTGTTACACATAAACTATAAGACTATGTTAATACCATCATGAATAATAAACAGTTAAATATTATGATCTTATTCAAAAATATTATCAAATGAATGTAAAAATAAACGACTCAAATCTTACGAGGGAAGACCACTAACTGTCTCCTTGCTTTTGAGCTGAAACTCAGTTGACAATAGGTAATCGAACATGCTGATTCCGAATACTACAATGGTTTTTGCTCGCTTTCGATTTATGTTTTTTGATTCATAAATTGAGTAAGAATATTAGCGGTTTTCTCGCTTTTGTTAGGTTTTAGACGCAGAAAACTCATTTAAAGTCTCGCTTAGAGTCTTGAAAAATTGTTTTCTGTAGATTCGACAACGTGCTCTTTCATTTGGACATATCAAGAAAATTTTTTAGTGAAAATGGTTTTTCGGTTGAACAATCAAGATCTTTAAAAATAGGTCTTTAAATTAAAAGCGCACTAAAACCATTGTAGTATTCGGAATCAGCACGTTCAATTACCTATTGTCAACTGAGTTTCAGCTCAAAAGTAAGGAGATAGTTAGTGGCCTTTCGTCGTAAGATTTAAAATTTTGAATATGTTTCATTAATGTTAATTAATCAAATTCAAATAAATATAGCGGATGATAGATTGCAATTATGCTTCTATTGATATGAGATTAGATCGGAATAAAACCTTCTTTATTCAGAGAAATCTTTATTGTTCTTAAAATTTAAACAGAAAGGTCTTATAATGTTGTCATTCTCTGTGTTTGCTTACAAAATCATAGCTTTGATTATTTTATTTGATAAAGACACCGTAAGAAAGAAAGGTAATATTGACAAAAGATGTTCTTTTTGTCGCATAGGAATAATGATAAACTCGAATTGAGGTGGTTTGTAAGACAAACTAAAAAGTATGAGAATACAAGAAAGGATAATGAAACCAGCAGAATAACCATCAACAAGATAAAAAATTTTCCGTTGTTCTCTCTTGCTTGTGAGTGAAAGCATATTGATAAAATATAATTTCTCAGAATATTTGTGGTTCTACACAAGAGGTAGTATCAAACAATATGTAGGCTACTTTAATTTTTCTTTTCAGAACACATTGAAATTGGATATACATGCGCAGTATTATATATAGCATTCTATGGACTTTATTCAGCACAATATTAAACTTGAGCGTTTTAAAAATTAAGTAAACGAGAAATAAATATTACTAAAATGTCTTTATTATATTCATGTGTACTTTTGAGATTACTACTGATATTTTACGCTAGAAATAACACATAGTTATTGAGAAAAAACCCATAATTTGGATTAACTTGAGAACAAAAAGCAATATTGTTGATATGTTTGATTGAAGGTTAATTTTAATTTCAACTCCTTTCTTTCAAAGGAAAAAGAAGCAATCACGCATGATACATATATGTTGAGAAAGAAAGAGAGAGACGGAAGAGAACAATCAAACAATATTCTTTGCCTGTTTTATGTTTTGTTTTGCTTTGGTTTTTTTTCTACCTTTTTTTCATATGCGCTACCTCTTCAGTAGAAGAGTATTGTTGACATGTGACATATGAAAATGCTAGAAGAGGAGAATATATTCATGAGGTTGTGTTTTGTGAGAAATGAGATTCTTTTTGTACATCGTTTTTTTTTTTTAGATATACATTTGATTTGGATTTGGATGATGACTTGTTTTGAAGAAGAGAACATAATCATTCACATTCGTGTTAATGCTTTTTTTTACCTAGCTACAGATTGACATACTTTTTTAACAGTCCGTTAATAACGATTTTGTCTTTTCGTAAGGTAATTAATCGTATTGGTTGTTTTGTTTATTGATGACTAGTGTATTTTTTTTACAAAGGAAAAGTCATCTATTGTTAAGTGTTTGAGAAGAAAATAGTTGGTTGTTGATTCATTTAGTAAGGTTGAAGAAAAAACATAAGTGAGTAAGAGAACATTTTTTGTAAGACCAAATATAAAAAAAAATTCATTGTGCATTTCCGATCAAATGTATTCTTTTTTTGGTGGATGAGTTACATGAGACTTTAAAAGTTTTTAAGAAGTTTCCAAAAAATCGTCGATTTGTCCCTCACCCTCGTTACCATACAAGCAAATTAAATACTAGAACATTCTGTTTATGTTCTCTTCGACACTATTTATCATAACTGTCTATTATTTTGATAAAGATAAGATAAATTCGGAGTAAAACTATTCTATATCTGTAAACATGCTTGAATTTTTTCTTTATAGACGATTCTATAAGAGAATTCTAGTTCGACAAACTTGGAATTTTCAATAATACAAGACATTAACTCTTCGTTCTTTGAAAAACTCAACTTTCTGTAAGTAATGGCTTATTTTAAATAGATTAATCAAATTTCAATATTTCAGTACATCATTTTTTTTCTTGATTCTAGTCATTCTTCAATGACGACTGAAGACTATCGAAATCCACAATTAGAAAGCAAAATTGATAAATATGAATTTCATTCGAAAATCGATTTATCTTTCCAACAACTAACAGATCATGATATGAATATTGTGGTGAAACAGGCGATTGTCCAGAAACAATGCACAGCTCTCTTCTTGAACGATAATCTGATAACTTCAGAAGGTGCTACAATTATTGCTAATGCTTTAAATAATAATACAACATTAGATGAATTAAATCTTTGGAATAATCAAATATCTGATATGGGTGTATACTCTCTGACACAAGCTTTATCAATGAATAATTCGACTCTTCGAAGTATCGCTTTAGGACAAAATGGAATTACAGATGTTGGCGCTCAATATTTAGCTGAAATGCTTAAAGTTAATACAACAATAACTCGTATTTGGTTATTTCACAATGATATAGGGGACGAAGGAGTTAAACGATTATCTGATGTGCTTGCGTATGATAATAAAAGTCTTCAATGGCTTGATCTTCGTTTGAACAAATCAGTAACTGATTCAAGCTTCGATTCTCTCTGCAACATGCTTAAAAATAACAAATCATTGAAGATATTCTGGATGGAATACTGCAGTCTTTCTAGACCGATTAAAGCAAAAGTTCGAGAACTTGGTCAAACTAAAGACGATTTCGATATAGGAGCATAACTAAAACCATTTCTAGAAATAGAATATGTTTCATTATTTCAGAGCATTTCTTATTTGATACGTAAATAAAATTTAATTTAAATTGATTCGAAATTGTTTATGGTTTCTACTTCTTATTCTCTGTCTATATTTTCAGATAATAGTTGACGTCAACAATCAAAGTAACTACATTCAAATTTAACAAATTAATTCAAAAAAAGAATCTACGTTCTTCATTATTTCATAAAAAAATTTACATAATGGCGCGTAAAACAAATACTGGAAACGAACAATTTAAGTAAATAGTCAAAGAATTTTTTTCTTGCTAGAATCTATTACTTCAAATCATGTTCTGCATTTGATTTATCTGAGATTAGTTCATCTAGAATAGTCACATTAGTTTCATAGACAATTAGTAATTCATTATTTGTTAATAGATCATATGTTTCAAACTTATTTTACTTGCTTGTTTTTTTTTCACAATGACTACCTGTGTAAAATTGCTTGCTGGAAATTTTTTAAAATTCTATTGCTCATTTAGAAATGTTAAAGACGATATTAATGCGAATGTATCATATCTTCCTGACGAACACGATCTACTGAATCCTATAATAACTAATGTAAAGCAAGGCGACTTTCTCGATAGATTTCTTGGTTGTGCATATGGACAAGCTCTTGGAGATGCTTATGGTCTATCTACTGAATTTCAAACACGTGCTCAAATAGAAGACGTATATCCAAATCCTATGCAACTCATTCCTTTTCCAAATTATATTCAAAATTCTCATGCTGGTCGATGGAAACGAGGTGATTGGACTGATGATACTGATCAATGGATATTAGTTATGGAAACATTGATTGAACCAAATAGTGATGCAATAACATTTGCTAGAAAATTATCTTTATGGGTTCGACAAGGTTTTCCAGAATTAAACGATTTTGGAGGACTTGGATTGGGAATCAATGTAGCGCAAGTATAATTTACTTGATGATTTCTTATTAAATGATAAATTTTTCTTCACATCAGATTGAATAATAATGAAAAAATAATACAGATTGTTGTAAAACAAAAATAGATTTTTTTCTAAATCAAAACAGAATTCCATTTTCATTTTGCTAAAACAGGAACACTGAATTTAATTTTTCTCATTATGAATAGGTGATTTGTTCAAAAGGATATCTTCAGAATCCAATAGAAGCAAGTCGAACTGTATGGGAGAAAAGTAATCGACAAGCAGCACCAAATGGAGCCGTTATGCGATGTTCGGCATCAGGTCTTGTGCACTACAACGATATTGAAAAGGTACTAAAATGTAAATCAAAATTTTGTATAGAATTATGAACAAAGTTTGTATTTTTAAGGATCCACTATTATGCACTTGAATATTGAAAAACTAAACATAATTAATTTTAGAATTTGATCGTATTTTTTTTTTGTTATGCTTTTCAGGTTAAATCGACGGCTATATGGATGTGTCAAACGACTCATTTTGATCCTCGATGTGTCGCTTCATGTGTATCTATTTGTCTCGCTATTGCCTATTTATTACAATCATCTGTTATCGATGACATTGAATCACTTATCAGTCGTGTTCAACAAGAGACACTAAACATACTTGGTGATAATCTTTCTCCTGATTATCAAAAAGAATTTTTATGGCATACAAGTCAAGATCGAACTCTAGATGATCTTCGTCTAGATGATGAGCGAACCATTGGTTATACATATAAATGTATGGCATCTGGTTTCTATGGATTGAGATCAACACGATCATTTTCAGAAACACTGAATGATTTGATTCGACAAGGAGGCGATGCAGACACTAATGGAGCTGTATGTGGCACAATGTATGGTGCAAGATATGGCTATCGTTCGCTACCTGTTGAATGGCTTCAAGCAATGCCTTACAAAAAATGGTTCGATCAAAAAATATTGCGCTTGCTTAAACACATGCATCTTATCAAAGACGTTGTTTAATTATTGTTATAATTTTTAGACAATTTTATTTTAAGATTTTTTTTTCTCTGCATACAAATATTCTGCACAATTAAATTTAATAGTATTCTGGAAAACAAGATTCTACAGATGAATAAACCGTTTAAAATGTCATAAATGACATATTGTATTGAGATTAACAAGGAATTCCAACAGATTTGAGTTATTACGACGATGAGGATGAATGTGTATATAAGAGAATGAGCTGTTATGATCATGACTTCATTCTTGTGTAAGAGTCTATTAGGTGACTATGCAGAGAGTAGCACATTAATCAATTGAATCGATGTTACAATCAAATTCTTGAAAAAAAAACTTTCACCCATATAACTGATCTTTGCATCAGCTTACGTTTCTAGAATAAATAACATATGAAATATTGTAAGATATTTTTTTCAAAGAAAAATTGTTCATGTCTAGAAGAAATAAAATACATGAATACAAATTTTTGTACAAAATACTTTCTGTATATTTCAATAAATGTCTTTTAGATGTTAAAGTAAATATTCTATATTTTTTCAAATAGAATCAAACAAATATAAAATAAACAACAAACTTCAAAAGTTAAAGACGAAAAGTGCACCTATCAAATAAGTAATGTTATGTAAATTGTAGAACTTTTTACGCTGAATCTTTTGGTATGTTTTATTTTTTTACTAGTAGGAAGTGATGCAAAATCAGATAGCAAGCATGGTCATTCACTATGTACAATCCGTTAGTTTTTACAGATTTTTTTATACGTCTTCGCTTTTCATCTCTTTTCAAATATATCTTAAACAGTTTTTGTGCTTAGTCATATATTGTTTTGCAGAGAATTTCAAGTGTTAGCTTTTGATAAAAAAAAAGTATGATCAGATTTTCTCATATTTATTTTCTTGCTAATAAGAATTTTTTAATATAATAATTACATAAACATCTAAATTTTTCTTTGTTTTATTATTTTGTTAAGTCTATTTCATAAGGTTCATATGGTGGCTCAATTGATCCATCTTGCCGTTCTGCTACATTTCCAAGCGGATTATTTATATATTTTATACCATCACCAATATCTAATACCATTTTTCGATGACTATGACCTAAAAAAGAATAAACCTTGTTTAAACATAAAATATTGGTTAGATATTACGAACCAAATATGTGCACTTGTGGTTTAATTAATTTTAATTGTTCACCTAATAAGTAAGTACCAGCTACCGATGTAAAATTAGCTCCTTGTACTATATTTGGTCTTCCTTCGTTATGTTGTGTATTATTTTCATTCTGAGGTTTCATAAGTCTACGAGAAATCAATTCTTTACAATATGCTTCCATTAAATCTCTATATTCAGATACAATATAAATTTAAATATAATAAATCTATTGTTGTTATCATTTATACATACTTGCTTGTAAGAAAATGTGAAAATGTTATGATCTTTGATTTATCCTTAATATCTTTTAAACAAGATAAATTTTGTTTATTTAAGTTAATAAAATATCTTGCAATATCACCTTGTGAAAATTTCTTTTGTATTGAAAGTAAACAAAATATGAAAATTTATTTAAAAAATAAATTTTATCTTTATTTACATTTGGCCATATACATAGATAACTATCAGTCCATAGCTTTAAATCACTTAAAAAACCTGGAATTGGTATATGTAAACTATCATCATACCTATAAAGAATACTAATTAAAAGAAAATAAGAAAATATATTACACTTACCATCCATATAAGGGTATAATTGTTACACCTTGACTCGTAATACCAGGTTTAGTACGTACACCAAGATCATCACAAAGTTTCAATATCTAAAAATAAATAAGAAGCGTAAGGAATAATATAAAAATATTGTTCTTATTTTCTACATAGTGAAATTTTTCTATGGAATTGTCAATTTGCAATTCTTCATCTTCATTTTGTGATCGTGTCCATAGTTCATGATTTCCTGGACAAAAATAAACCTCTTTAAATTTTGATTTTAATAATTTTAATGTATCCGTTAATTTTGATAGAATATGCGTTATATCACCTAGAATTAATGATTAATATTGTATGATATAATATATTCTTAGAATTATTTTATTATAATATTAACCTGGAATAATTATTATATCATTTAAATATTTTTCATTTGATAATTCTTGTACCCATCTCATGTTTGTTTTATGATCTACATGTAGATCTGAGATAGCATAAATTTTTTCATCAGGCATTTTTGAGAAAAACAAATAACGAATAATAATATACCGAACTGTTTTTATGTAATATAATTACACTTATAATAGCTGGATATATGCACATGCATTTTAATGCGCAGTTATGCGTAAAGAACAGAATATAGAAAAAAGATATTTTGTTAAACATTACACATAACTTATTTTTTTTATCTATTGCATTGTGTATTTCTTGTAGCTTATAGTCTAATGTACGGATTGTTCACTAACCGTAAATTATTTGTTGATACTTTTAATTGGTTATGCTTCAGCAATAAAAATGACGCAGACAGACATAATACAAAATACTGTTTGATTCATATTTTATACCTTGATGACACATTGTCTATTTCTTCTAAATACAATATTTATGTAAAGACAAAAAATAATGATGTATTTCTAAAAGATCTTAATTGTAAAAATATATTTCAATATGCTTATTGAAAGATAAGCCATCAACTTACTTGAAATGACAGACTATAGTCTATATCTTGTCGTCATATTTTATAGCCATTTGTGGATATGATGACTGGTATTACTAACAATATGTGAAATTCAATGGTTTTCTGTTTTATATTACTCATGTGAGCAAATTCCATTAGTGTGAATGGTGATATCACAAATATTACCAACCGTTCATCACTGTTTGTACAAAGATATAATCCAGGTAATCCAAAAGTAATGTATGTTTGCCATTACAGGAACTATAGTAAGTCCTCGATAAATAGGCTAATAAAAATGACGGGTACTTTTCCTTTAATTCTCCTTCATATTAAAACGATAAACAAAGCAAATCGTTACCAATCACCCTATTTTCATGACTCCAGAACGATACATTTGTATTATTGTTATTTTGATTAATTATTGCTATTTTATTAAAAACAACAATCGATGTTTATATATTACATATACTAAGTAAACATTTCATTTTTACATAATATAATAATAATGTCAACAAATCGTGTACAAAACTTGAAAGGCAAAGTCGCTCTCGGTGAGTTTTAGTCTTTCTTTATCGATTATTTCATTTATTTATATACTCATTGTTCTTTTCGCTAGTTACCGGTTCAAGTAGAGGAATCGGTGCAGCAGCTGTTATTCGTTTAGCTGAACATGGTGCTGATGTGATTATCAATTATTTATCATCAGCAAAACTAGCTGAAGAAGTAGCTGAAAAATGTCGTGCATGTAATGTACGTACACTTATTGTACAAGCAGATGTATCGAAGCATGAAGATGTTGTGAAGCTTTTTGATCAAATTATCGAAAAATTTGGTCAACTCGATATTGTTTTTTCAAATGCTGGTATTGAACATTGGGGTAAACCTAACGAGGTTGATGAAGCACAAATTGATAAGGTATATTACATTAATATAGATTCTTATTTGTATTCGAAAGAATTGTAGAAAATATATTTCATTTCGAACTCATTTCTTTTTTTCTAAATAGTATATATAATATTTATATCAGAACAGTATAACTATAGACTACAATTCAGTATTTAGACTATTTGAAAACGGAGTCTCAATAATTATGATTTTTTGAAGTGTAAGAAAATATCTCTAATCACCTATAAAAGATCCGCACTTTAGGTTTTTTTTCTTGTTAGAAAAGACAATTGAGTTGTTCTATTTAAGAAACTAATAATCATTTTCTTACAGTTGAACAAACGAAGTTGATCTTCCGCAAATTCAGTTTTTGTAATGAATACTATGAATCTTTCATAATAGACAGGAATATATTCGATGATTAAATACGAATCAATTCTTTTGATATTGTAGGTATTCAATATCAATGTTAAATCACAATTCTTTGTTGCACAACAAGCTTACACACATATGAAAGATAATGGTCGTGTTATTCTCATGTCATCTCTTTCGGCTCAGAGAGTACATTTTCTTCCTTATTTATCCTATAAAATTTTTTTTCATTGACATATTTAGGGATTTCCAAGACACAGTATTTATGCTGCATCCAAAGCAGCTATTCAGGGTATGGTTCGCTGCCTAGCTTACGATTTTGGTTCAAGAAATATTACTGTAAATTGCATTGCTCCTGGTGGAATTAAAACGGATATGTATGGTAAGATTATTATTATATATTGTTATTTTTATTGATCAATTTTATTTTATTTTTTTGCAAACAGCCGCATCTGCGCCTCAATATATTCCCGGTGCTGATAAGATGAATGAGGAACAAATTGATCAATTAGTTGGACAATGGAGTCCGCTTGGCCGACCCGGTTTTCCAGATGATACTAGTGATATCATTGCTTTTTTGGCTAGTCCAGAAAGTCAATGGATTACCGGTCAGACATTGCAAGTGAGCGGTGGCGCTCAAATGACTTGAATAATACACTATTTGATTTACTTTTCCTACAATTCAATATACTTGTATTAGTAGTTTTAGATACCATTTTATTTCAACCTTTTACAAGCTTTTTTTTTCAATTAATAAAGTATATTATTAGAGTTTATTAATGTTAAATTAATGTAATTGAACAGTATAATAAAACTAACTTTTTTTAAAATTTATTATAATAAATGAATTGATTAGGGCAACTGGAACCATACATAAAATTAAGCCTAATATAACCGAGTTTGATTATTTAAAATTCCCAAATTATACAAATCCATATTGAACTATTTATTCATTTAAAATGCTATTAATAAAAAGTACTGTTTGATATTAGTAAACATTATTTTCTTGACAATATTCATTACAAATGTAAATAAAAGAATATGATTGAATAAATTATCTAAATTTTGATTAATTCCTTGAATTTCTTTTTTTTTTACAATATTTAACTTGAAAAGAGTATCATGTTTATTTTGTCTTAATATGCTTATATGATGTACATTCGAGAACAATATAGAAAAGAAGAAATAAATCACTCGTTTTTTTTTATTTTCTTTTAGCTTGAAAAAAAAACACACAAACAAAAAAGAAAAGTAAACTTAAAATATCCAAGACGGAAAGAAAAGTCAAGATAGCAAGCTCAAGCATGAATAAAGACTGCACATAAAAGTACGATTTTGTTTTTGTCTATGGCAAATTATTAATAGTATCTTGTATCCATTGTTCAGATAATTGACTAAAATCTAATGCATTAAATAATGTTTCAAATGTTTGACTTGGAAGTAAATCTTGTTCAAAATGTTTTAAGATTTTTGTACATGCTTCCATAATAAACGCATCATTACAACGAAGAAATTGTGCCAATTGTTGATTATATGGTGTAGTTAATGTCATATCAAAACGCTAGAAGAAAAAGAAAATTATTTTTAATAAAGAAAAACTAAAATAAATTTAATATTTTTATTTTACTGGTTTTAACATATGAACAAAAAATGCATTGATAAGACCAAAAAATACAAGAGATGTTTTATAAGTTGCAAATGTTTTCAACGCTTTTGAAGCGACTCTACAAAAAAACAGAAAAAAAAAATACGTCAATAATTTAAATTTTATTTTATTATTTTATTACTTTGTTCGATCATTTGGTGTATTTACTGATCGAATATGTGCAGTAAGAAGAAGTTTTTGAAGAAAAATTAAACGATTTTTTTCCCAATCATTTGGTTTCATTATAATTAATGCTAATGTTGTCATAAAAAAAGGTCCATCAACTTCAAATGCTTCATTTATTGTTGATTCAATACGACTAAGAAAATTTTGTAATAATTTTTCTTCTCGATCAATTTGTCGACTTCTAGAAATATTAAAAGAATAATTTAAAAACAAAGATAAATTTTTATCATACGTTGTAAGAACATAAAGAATTGCATGCATTTCATATGGAACTAAACGTATATTAGATTCACGTCCACCACCACCTGTATCTTCACTAAATGATTGTACATCAGCAAAACGAAGTAATAAAAGTTTTATATCATGAATTGATAATGTTGGAGATGTTTCACGAATACCTGTTGCTTCAATTATATTAGTATCATATCTAAATTATTGTAAATGATTTTATATTTCATAAATAGATCATGTATATCGATATAGTTTTTCTCAAAATTTTTATATGAAAATGAATTATTATTTAAGAAGTTTTTGATTATAATTAACAATTAACTAATAGAATTTAATGAAAAACTATAGTAAATGTAATAAAAATGAATTGTGTTTCTTTTTTAGTAATAGAATCTCTTTAAAATACAAATTATTATTATTCAAACCTTGCAAGTGCTGTTGTAAATTGTGCTTCAGCAACATCAGGACCCCATAATGGTAATAGACCATTACAACGTGTATTTGCATTTTGTAATAAAGCTGATTCCCATTCATCTCTTGAACGTGCTTGTTTAATAGCTGATGTATGACATTCAATATGTATAATATTAAAATGTGTTACAGTTGCATAACCAGGTGTTTTTCGTGTTTTAGCTTCATATGTTTCAATATCAACTTTTTTTGTAAATGTATAGACAGCTAAAACTTTGTTTGGAAAATATTTATAACCTTCTCGACAAATACAACAAACATGACCAGTTTCTTCAGTTAAATCAGCATTAGCTGATGGTGATGGTGAAGGTATAGGTGATGGTTCTAATAAAGTTTTATTTCGTACTGTTTTTGTTAAATTTAATTCACGCATTTTTCTATCACGTGCTTCTTGTGCTAAACGTTTTTTTTCTGCACGTGTTTGATTTCTAACATCATCAATTTTTTTTGCAACTTGTTCATTTTCAGTTAATGAATGTAAAAGATCTTCAGCTAATACTCCAACTTTTCCAGCTGTTGTTAATTGTTCAATTTTATGTAAAATTGGAATTAAACTTTGTCCAATTTTCATTTGAATATTTTCATGTTCATATGATAAACCAGTTAATAAACGTAAAACATATGATAAACTTGGTTTATTTAAAAATTCTTTCCAACTATCTTGATCTTGCATACCTAAATATGTTTTAACTTGTGGAGAATTTATTTCAATATAATTTATACATTGATCAATAATACCAGTTGGTTCATTAACTAAATCACGAAATTCTTTTCCATATACAGATTTTTTATCTAAATGTTTACAAATTTCACAAAAACAATCTAAATGTAATTGACTATCATTATCATTAGATGCTGTTGTTGATGATGATGATGTTTGTTCCAGATCAAATCGATCAAATTCTAGATAAGATTTAAAATAATCAAGTAATGTTTGCATTTTTTCTTTATTTCCAAATGATAAATATGGTAATAAATGAATAAGTGCTTGCATTAAAGTTTGATGACTTTTAACAAATGGTAATTTGATATAATTAAGTAATGAACGTAATTGTTCAATATCACCTTTAATAAATAAAAAATTTTATATTTCAAAAATTTATCTTTTATCGTATGGATTTCTTTTAACTATCTATTACTTTAATATTCGTACAATTCTTTTTGTACTACGTATTGATGTCTCTATATTAATTACTTTCTAATTGGACAAATAATAAAAACGCTATCTCATTTTTCTACATTATTGCATCATTCTTCAATTAATATCATCAGAATCTAAATTCTAATAAAATCTATATATACATGAAGATACATAAAGAGTAGTAATGACAAAACAAAAGAATATTTGCAATAATTTCTGTAATTATTCACATATGATTAATTTATTTTATTGAACATTTTTTCTATAGTTCTCTTTATTGAAAAAAAGTTCTCATTCGTTTTTCACTTAGATTTTATTTAATTAAATTGAATAATTGGAAACTACATAGTACCATATCCAGAAAATTCAATGGATATAATTTTAAGATTCAAATGAGAATATATATTACTAGTAGAAGAATGATGTAACAGTACTGAATTTTTTTGAAAGTATTTTATAATAAATTATAGTGTCTTAGCTACTACTTTTCCTATGCCGTGAATATATGATGACTAACCTGCATACGATATTGAGAATTCATTATATTTATCTTGTGATAATGTTGTAGTTGCTTCATTAAATAATTGATCCATAATAAAAAGAAGTTTTTCTGTTAATGTTAAAAGTACTTGATCACGTCCTTGATCTTCAGTTTCAGTTTTTAATAATAAATTAAGTTTATTTAACATTGATGATATTGTACGTAATTTAGGATCAATTAAACGTTGTCGATTAACTTTAAGTTTAATTGCATATTCAAATAATTTTAATAAAATTTGTAATAATGCTTTTCCTGATGACATATCATGAATAGAATCTAAACGTTTAAGCATTGTTTCTAAACCAGAATGTTCACTAAGAACATTTGCTAAATGATATATATCTTCAGGATCATCTTCACCATTTTCACCAGCATTTTTCTTTGTATCAAATGTTTCAATTATATCTTCAGTTGCATCACCTAATAGACCACGCATACGATAAATAATATGCATAGGTTCATGTTCAGTTTGTGCTGTATTAACAACTGGTTGAACACCAGCATTAGGATCTCCAGTTGATGGTGTTGCTTGATGAGAATTTATATATGGTAACCAAACTTTTTTATAAACATCACGAACTGATAAACCTAAATTAATTATTTTATTTGCAACAAGTAATTCCATGCCATTATCATCTTCGAGTAATGCAATTAATTCACAATCAGTACAAATTTTATTTTTAATATCACGCATTAATGGACCCATAGCTGGATCTGCTGAACTATATGGATTACCTGCCATTCGACCTGAAAGAGAAGCATTTTAGAATATTGAAATTCAAAGATATACGATATGTTTTTGAGTCTTGAGACGAGTAATTTCAGGATTTTGGGCAGTAGTACTAGTTTTGAGATTGTCTTGAAAAAATCTATTTGACAATTCTTTTGATTGATATGAATTTTAATTTAATTCATTTCAGCTATAAAACATTTCACTACAATCTGTATTTATCTCACTATACAAATATACCGACACATAAACCTAATATAGGTATACTGTCTAAGTATACACCGTTGTACTGATCCATAACACCGAAGAGACATCAAAATCAAATACTAGTCAGTGCGAGAATATACTCAGCTTATGTATATAACAAAATAGAAATGCTAAAAAGGAGCTTTTTTAATGATATAGTCATATGTATGTAGGTCTATGGTCATTCATCGTAAGAGTTTAGCCATTAGTGATATGTAGTTAAATTACTTCATCATCACTATAACATTGATTCTGAAAAAGTTCTTTTCTATTGCTTCAACTCGAATGGAATTACAAATGTGTTGCGAAATCTAATGCAGAACACTATTCTAATATTTATTTTTATAAAACACGATTTAAAAAGGAATGTTGAAGTGTATAGAAGTAAAAGTTTGGATTGATTCCCCACAGATAAACAAGAATAGTCTATAGAGGAAAGAGATAAATCCAAATTTGTATTATTATAGATTAATTATTGTAAAAAATTCCTATTTTAATAACAAACCTTGTAAGAAATCTTCTTGATTTGGATCTTTATCAACAACAATAAAAAATTCTTTATTTCCTTGCATAGTTTCTTCAGGATAAATTAAATTACATAAACGTTCAAATATAAATAAAGGTGTTTGCATATCATCTAATTGAAATTTTTCAATTGTATCAATACAAATAATCATAAATTGTCTTGTTTCTTGTTCATTTCCACGTGTCATTTGTTCTAATAATTCTAACATTTTATTTTGTGCTTCATCAATTAATTTTGTTCGTTGTATAATTAATTTTTTTAATGATAAATAACTATTTAAAACAATAGCTATTAATATTGATTTATATTTTTGTTTTAATTCATCTTGTTGAAGAAATAAATTTAATAATTCAGTTAAACATTTTATTGAATAACCAAATGTTAAATTTGAATTTGATAAATTTCTTTCATTTTGTTTATTTATAATTGATATTTGTTTTTCAATTAATGATGCAAGTTGTTGTATAATATTAAAATTTTCATCATTACATAATAATAATTTTAATTGATTATCATTTATTAATAAATCTTTTATTAATTGTATATATTCATGTGAATATTTTGATAGATTATCATCACATATAACATATAAATATTTAATTAATATTTGTATAATAAAAAGTTTTTGTTTATCATTTATACAAAGTGTTTGAATTAATTTACATGTTAAATATCTAATTGTTGCTGATTGTGGACAAAATATTAATAATTTTAACCATGAATTATTTGATATAATTAATTGTTTATCATCATATGAATTATTCCAATCTGAAAATGTTATTTGTTTAGATAAAAATTTTTCCATATCAATTAAATGAAATTTAATATTTGTTGTTGATAATGTTTTTGATAATGTTAATAACATTCTTAAACAAGGTAATGTTATTAATTCAAGTATATATGGTGTTAAATTTTTTAATGAATATAAAAATAATTTAATTAAACAACGTATTTTATTTTCCCAACATAAATCATTATCATCTTGATTTGTACGTTGTATAAGAGAATAAAGTATTAATAAATCATAATTAATTAATGATGAATATAATAAACGTGATTTTTCTTCAAATATTATTTGTATATTATTATAGATTTTTGTTGTTATATAATCAGTTAATTGTGAATTATCACGTGTTAAATAACAAAATAATAAACGTACATCATTACGTATTTGATGATTTGTATAACGTATATTATTTAATAATAATTCATCAATTAATGATGTATTATTTGTTATAGATTGTTTTAAACGATTTGATGATGAAACAAATGCACGAAGTAATAATATACAATGTGATATTGTTGATAATGTACAACCATAACAATGATGTGATGTTGATGGTAATGAAATTAATGGTGTTGTTGTTGTTGATGATGATGATGAATGACGTTGATCATATGTATAAAGTTCTTTACGTGTTGATATGATTTTTTGAATATATTTACCAAGTTCATCATATGTTTGACGACATTCAATATTATATTTTGGTGCAATTTGTTGAACAATACGATTAATACCATTTGGATTATTTGTTGATGTTAATGTAGTAGTTGATGATGATGATGGTGGTGGTGGTTGTTGTTGTTGATCAGATGTATCATTTGTTGTTGTTGTATTTATATTTGTATTTATTGTTGGTATTGATGGTATAACTGTTGATGTTGGATCATCAGATGCTAATTTTGTTAATAAATATTCAATAATTGGTTTTTGATTAATTAATTGTCGATAAATTTTATCAGTTTTTTCTAATAATTGACTTATATTTATTAATGTTTTTGATCGATCTTCATCATTTTCAATAGGTTCAACATAATTAATTTGTTTAGCCGTAAATATAAAATCAAATTTACAATATTTACAATATCCACATGAATTACATAAAAATGGATCACGTTCATCATAATTAATTGATCGACATTTATGACATTGAAATACATTTTCACCACAATTTGGACATATACCTGGTGTTGCAGCAACAGCTGAATTACATCTTGGACATTGTAATGTTGTTGTATCAGTTATTGTTGGTAAATTTGTTGTTGTTAATGTTTCAAAAAAATCAACATATTCAATCATTAAATTACATGCTATTATTGGTATAATAAAATCAATTTTTATTTCTGTTTGTTGAATATTTGTTAATTTAATTGTTTTAGCTAATAACCATTTACAATTAACACTATTTTTTAAATCAATTATTGATTGTACATGACGATTATTATAATAAAAACGTATTGTACGTACAGCTTTATTACGTTTTATTTCTGACATTTTTATATGTAATTTTTGTATTGAATATGCTTGAATTAATTTAATTATATGTGATTGTGTTGTATAACGTTGATCAAGTTTAATTGTTTGTAATTTAACTTGTTGATATGGTATATCAGGATTATTACAAACTAAACATGGTTCAGTTTCAAAATAATAACCATTTGTTTGTTCAATATCAATTATTGTTGATAAATGACGATAAGTAGATGCATTTGGATGATTTAATAATAAAGAATTTTGTGTTTTTAACATTAATTCTAATTTAGGTAAAAAATCATTTGTACGTTTATCATCTTTATTTTTTATTATAATATAACCAAGTAAATCAATATATTGAAATGATTTTAAACCATAATATGGTATTATTGACCATAAATTAATTAATAAATCAAATATCGTATCTTGTAATTGTTTATTTGAATTCATATATAAATTATATAAAAATGTATGTGTTAACCAACGTATTGATTGTTGATTATTTTCTAATAAAAATAAACGAATAAAATCTTCTAATAATTGATTTGATATTATTTTAGAAAATTGTAATGCTATTGAACATATAGATATATCATCAATTGTATCAATATCACTTGGACGAACAGATTTACTTGTTTTTAATGTACGATTTGATGATGTTGATGTTGTTGTTGTTGTTGTTGCTGTTGATGATGATGATGATGATGGTGATGATATTGAATTAATTAATAAATGAAGAATAAATGGTACTAATGAATCATCAACAAGCATTATTAATTGTATAAGAAAATGTAATATTGATGAATCATTTTTACAAAATTTTTGCCAATTTGAACAACGTTGTATACTTATATCTTGACATGATTTTAAATGATCAACAAGACGCATTAATGTAACATATGGAATTTGTGTTGAAATTATTTTACGTTGATCATTATTAATTATTGAAAAATTTTCTTCATAAATTTTTTTTATTTCATTTAAATTTGTTGATAATACATGTAAATCACGTAATTTACGATATTTATCACGTGAACCACATATATACATAAGTAATTTACGTATTTGACGTTTAAGAAATGATGCTTGAGGTAAAACATAATATTCACATAAACATTTTTGCCATTCAGTTGATAATAAAAATGGACGTGTTTCAGATGTTGAATCAAATACTTTTTTCATCTATTAATAAGAAAATATAAAATAAATCGATTAATTTTATTTAACTTACTTGATATGGTAATCTTGTTGCAATTTCTGCTAATAATTCTGGATAAGCTTCAAAAACATCATTAGCATGATGTTTTGTATATTGTTTATAAAAAAATGGTGATAAATCTGGTAATGATTGTTGATTTGTTAATTTTAATAAAATCATTAATGATGTTGATGATGTTTGTTGTGTATTTGTTGTTGATGTTATTGTACCATTTGGTGATAAAATTGTTTGTTCATTTAATAAATTTTCATCAATTGGTTGTTTTAATAAATATTTATAAACAATTTTTAATGCATATAAACAATAATTAACAACATTTGATTCATCTAATTGTTTAGCAGCATTTAATGATAAATGTATATATTGTTCACGTTCATTTGCACGTACTTTAAGCATAAATGAAACATAAACAGTAAATAATCTTAATAACATTAATTCTATTTCATGTTGTGATGTACGTTGTATTAAATCATCTTGATTAAGATCTTTTAAAAATGTCATTTGTCTTAATAAACTTTTTAATATATAACGAACAAATTGTTGATTATTTTCATCTGATTTTGAAGCAAATTCAATTGTTAATGTTAATAATAATTGTAAATAAGCAATAGAATTTAAACCATTTAATTCTTTATTATGTAATAAATATTCATCAAGATTATCTAATAATTTTTCAATAATTAAACGTTTTAAATCATATAAACGTTGTTCATATATTGTTGAATCAAGTGATTCATTTATATTTAATTTTATTGTTGAATTTGAATCATTTGATGATGAAGATGGTGGAACTGTTGTTGTTGTTGTTGTTGCTGTTGTCGTAGGTGGTACAGGTGGTGGAATTGGTGTTGATGTATTGTTATTATTATTATTTTGTTCACCACCATCATTTGTTGTTGAACTTGATTCTGATACATGACCATCATCACCTTCATATAAACTATTATTATCACTATTATCATTTTGTGTATTTGTTGTTTGTTGATTATCAACAGCAGCATTAACCATTAATTCCATCATTTGATTCATTTCAAGATCATTTTGTGTTGTTGGAGTTTCATCATCATTATCAACATAATCAATTATTTGTTGAACATCATCTGTTACTGTTGTTGTTGTTAATGGTGGAGGTGGTGATGGTACTTGATTAGCATTTTCTGACATACTTAATGCAAGTGCATATTCTAACATAGCTGTTTCATCGGTTGTTGCTTGATCTATTGTTGTTGCTATTGTTGTTGCTGCTGCTGCTGTTGTTGATGGTGGTGTATCGGTCCATTGTAAACGATTTTGTTCTTCACTTGAATAAATTTGTGCTGATAATGGAACTGAATGAAATTGTTTATCAGATGAATCTTGTTGATTTAAATCACTTGCTGTAGATAATTTTGATATTAAACGTTGAATTTTTGGTTGCATACAACGATTTAATGCATTTTTTATTATAAAATTAATATGATAATCATGATATGTTAATAAACGTATATAAGAATCAATAATTAAATTCATACATATTTGTGGTTCATTTAATGCTAATGAATGATATATATCAACAAGTATATGAAGAAGTTTTTCAATATGTTTTAAATCAATTGTTTTATTATCAATTGATTCAAGTAATGGATTTGATGGACGTTGATTTAATAAATTAAAAAATATATTTATTAAATATGGTATAAATATTTCCATTGATGCAGATTTTGATATAACATCTTTTGATTCATTTTGATTTATATTTATAAATCTATTTATATTATGTGGACGATGACGTGTTATAGATAATAATGATAATAATAAATATTCATATGTATGAATATCATTAAATAATTCTAAATAATTATTTGATGAAAAACATTGAGATAAAAATGTTAATTGTAAACGATCAATATGTTCATAAAAATCATGATCTATTGATGATATTGAAGAAAAAAATTCTTTTAATAATTGACGAGAATATCGTTGAACTTGCATTGGTAATGACATATGAAACATATTAGATGTATATTGAACAATATCAGAATGTAATTTTGAACGATTTTGTTCATCAAGATTATGATGTAATGATATTGAACCACTTAATACTTGCATACTATATACGAGTAATCTAAAATATAATTATATTAATTTATTTATTATGAGTTTTTTTTTTTACAATCTAAAATAAATTACAAACCTATCAGGTAATGGTAATGTAGATAATTCTTTTTCATCATTTGTTTGTTTAAATGAATGTAAATAACTATTAATTGCTGTTGTTGCTGCCATACCTGTATTAGTTGTTGAAGATAATAATGATGCATCAACATCATCAGGCCATTGAAATTCTTCTTTTGTTTTTCCATATACTTTAACATCATCAATAACAGTTATATGATTTGTATCAACAGATTGTGAAATAAATATATTAAATTTTTTTTCAGCTTGTATAGATTCTTCACGTGTTAAACATAAATCATACCAACGTGGTCCTTGTAAATTATTAACCGTTACTGTACGTCCAAATAATTCAAAATATTGTGGACATTTATCCATTGAATATGAACCAACATGTATACGAACACCAGTCACAACCATAGTATCTGTATCTTTATTAATAACTTCTAATGTAAAACCACCTGTACGAACATTAGCAATAAACATTCCTGGTGTTGATAAACGTAATTTAAGTTGTGCAACATTATAAACATCAAGTAAATCTCGTCCACCAAATTCATATTCAGTTAATACATGACATGATTCAAAAAAATCTATAGGAAATTTAATTAAATCATTTGATGTATCATTATTTTGATTAATTATTGGTGTTGTTGCTGCTGTTGCTGTTGTTGTTGTTGTTGTTGTTGTCGTTGTTGTTGTAATTGTTTGTTTACGACGTTTAATAGTTGGTTCTTGTTGATCATCTGTTTCATTATCTGATAATGTATATTGATAATTAAGATTTTCATAATCAAAATTTTCTTCATTTATATCAAAATCAATCATAGGAAAATATTTCTTTTTTTGATATAATTTATTTAACCAATAATTTGTTTTATCTAATTCAGCTAATAAAATTTTTAAACTTCCATCATCAGCTAATAATATAAATGTTGTTCGATGATCATATCTTAATCCAACAATATCTTGAATTTTAGTTGTTTTTAATTGTATTTTTATTTCACTTAAACGAACTGTTGATGGTGTGATCATTAAAATAACAGGATTATTTGTCATTTGTGTCATTGTATATATTAAACCAGGATGATGAGGAATTTCTGACCATGAACATAATGTATGATAAGTTGATGTTGATTTATTATTACCATTTGTTGATGTTGTTGTTGTTGTTGGAGTCATTTTAACATCAATTGAATTAATCATTAATAATTTTTCAATATTTAATTCATCAATAATACCATAGAAATTTTTTCCATGTACATATGACCAAAATAAAAGTTTTAATGTTGATGAAAAATAAACTGATACACCACCACCAAGTAATATACCATTATTATTTGTTTCAGTTATTGTTTCATGTTTAATATCAAGTGTATTTGTTACATAAAATGAACCATTACGAGCTGATGATGATTCACATAATTGTTCATAATATATATAACCAGTTGAAGCCATTATTAATATATAACAATATTCAATATTATTACGTTTTGTATAATAAAATGTACAATCACGTACTTTACCTAAATAAAAAAAAAATATTTTTTCTTATTTTAAATGCATTATAAAAATGAATCTATTTTACAAGGAGAATATAATAACTTTATCAAATTTAATGAAATAAAATTTTTATCATCGAAAAGTATAAGATATATCTATCGCTATTGTACTGTTACTCAAAACTAACTGTACTATTCCATCGGTGTCACAATATACAAAAAAAAAACTTAATAATAACCTGTTGGAAGAATAAAATAATAAATTGGACTAATTGAATCAATACTTAAATCATAAATTTTAATAAAATCAGCTGTTAATAATGCTAATTGAGATTGATTTTTATCAGATAACCATTGTGCTCTTATAATATAATTTCCTGTTGAATCTAAATTTGGTTGAAGAATAATTGTTGGTTCTTTTAATCTTCCATTACTATCAATATTTAATATATGACAATCTTTTAAACCAGTTATACATAAATAATCACTGTTTAATTGATTTGGTTGCATAGATAATATTGTAAATGGTATATTAAATGTATTTAATTTATTTAATGTTAATTTTTTTTTTGTTGAATTATCATTTAATGATGTATTTGTATTATTAATCATTGTTGTTGTTTGTTTAAGTAATGAATTTAATTGTAAAACAGTTATCATGGCTTGTTTACCTTTTTCTTGACTAACAATTAAATGTTGTTTTGTTTGATCATTATTTAATGATGACATTATACACATACCTTGACGACGTATTGAATTTGTACTAAGTAATTGTTTTATTTGTTGTCCATGTTCATTTGTAAATGATAATTTAACATTTTCAAATGCATTTTCTTGTGAATGTAATATACCAGTAAATAATTGTTGTTGTTGTTTAGTATTAGTATTAGTATTATTATCATCATTATCAATTGATATATGTTGATTTGATTTTAAAAATTCTGTTATTAAATCAAATTTATTATCAATATTATATATTTGTTGATATTCATTATTAATATATGGTTGAAGTAATTTAAATAATCGAAGTGAATTTAATGGTATATGTTTACTTTGTATACATGAATGATATTCTTGTTGTTTAGAATTAATTTGACGAATTAAACGACGTTGACGATTTGTTAATTTTGTTTTTTTATTTATTAATGATAAAGATTTTTTAATTTTCTTTTTTTTTGTTAATAATGATGATGATGATAATGGTGTTATTGGTTGTATAATTGTTGTTATTGGGCGTTTAATTAATGCTTGACATGAGCCATCTTCTTTAGCACCACAATCACAAAAAAAAGACCCATATTTTGCATATGATATATCATGATCTTTATGACAAACATTTGCACATATTTGACATATACCAACACGTTCAATCATTTTACATGTATGACAATGATACCAATGTTGATTTGCGTATTCTTTTTTTGTTGTTGTATATGTACATAATTTATTTGGATCATATTCAGTTTGATTTGTTGATGAAAGAAGAGATTTTTTTGAATCATTTATATTATCATCATCATCTTGAGAATCATCATCAGCATCATCTGATTCGTCACTTTTAAGAGATGATTTTAAAGATAAGGATGTTTCAATTGTTGATAAATGTTTTAATGCAATTAATATATCATTTATATAAGCAAGTAAATAAACACTTGCTTCAAGAATATTTAAATGAAAAGGAGATAATGATTCAATTGATGAAGTAAGTAAAGATGATGAAAATGATTGTGTTGAACTAAAAGAAATAAAAAGATTTTTTTAATTAAAAAGTTTATTAAAAATATCTTACGTGTCATTATTATCTGTTAATGTATCGGCACAAAATTCCAACCAAATAGCTGCAGCTTGAAATAAATATGTATGTCCATTACCTGATCCATGTCCAGCTAATATAACTAATAATTGTATAATTTGTGGAAAACCTAATGCAAATTTATTTGGTTTTAATAATTCATTTCCTAATTGTATTAAAACAGATAAAATTGATAATGAAACTTCTTCACCAATCATATTTGTTCCATCATCATTTTTTTTAATTAAATATTTTGTAAATGTTTCTAAAATATGTTTACATTGTTCTGATGTATATAATTGATTTTTTTCATTATTTTGTGGTAAAACAAGTTTTGATAACCATTGTGATAATTGTTCATTTGTTAAATCAGCAATACGATTTAAACTTTTTAATAAATTTTGATATTGATTTGAATATGTAAATATTTTATTAAATAACATTAACATTCTTGCAAATATTGATATTGATAAATTTGGTTTTGATGTTAAATAAAGTAAATCAAATAAATCATATGGTAATAAACAATTTTGAAATATATTTGGTTGAAATTGTTCATCAAGATATTTAATTAAATCATGATATATATCTTCTGTTATAATATCATTTGGAAAATTTTTATTAAATAATATATGAAATATATTTTTATAAATATATTCACATATATCATTATTAATTGTATCATTATTAAGATTTTTTAATTTAATTTGTTCTTTAAGAAATTGTAAATTATTATCAAGTTGAATTTCAATATAAAGTTGTTTATTATCAATTTCAGAATTAATTGTTGATAATATTTGAAGAATTTGACGAAGATATATATAATATAAATCATTTTGTTCAAGTGAATAATTTAATTGAAATTTAAATAATTCTTCAAAATCATTTGGTAATGTTGGAATAGTTATTGTTTTAGTTTTATCTTCAATATTTTTTGTTATTGGTATCGATGATAAAGATTCTAAATATTCATGTGTATTTAATGATGTTTTAAATTCATGAAGAAATATTTCATATAAAAAATTTATTTCTTCAGATGTTGATGTAAGATTTTGTAATAATATTTGATAAACAATTAAATCAAATAAAGTATGAGATTTTTTTGTTGTATTTTTAAACCATTGAATATCTTTAAATATAATTTCTTTTGAAAGAAAATCTTTAATATGTTTATCTTGAATTAATTTTTTTTCAAAACGAAATAAATGTAATAAATGTGTTGTTTCAGTATATGTATTCATATTTTCAATAAATTCATTAGATGGTGGTAAATATCCAAGTATTCGCCATAATAAATCATAATATTGTTTCAATTGTGCATTGTTCAGGCCATCTAAAATACAATATATATATATATTCTCATTGGAACATTAATATGAGATAATAAAAATTAAAAGATGAAGATTTTTCACCGATTGAGATAGTATTGTACGGTGATTTGGTAGTGAAGTCTTTGACAATTGAGTCATCTTACAAAAGAGTGAAAGTAACGGAGTAGGAGATCATCTGTTGATATACCTTTTTCTATTGCATTTTATCAGTAATAACTAATGCCCATTCAGGGAAAAAGATGGATGGATATTTAAGTCTTTGAAAAATCTAAGTTAAATTATTCTATGAAATATAGTTCGATACAGTCGAACTTTCGGATAGTCAATTTGTTGATATAATTTTTATGTCAGTTTAATCTGCAGTCGCACTCCTTTATTACTCGATAATATTCAGTGTCTATATTAAATCTCAAAGAAATTTTGTTCATTAGTGAAACCGTTGTATACGGCATTGTATTTTACGACCATATCTTAATGAGAA
Organism: Macrotrachela quadricornifera; assembly: GCA_022393335.1. NCBI lineage: Eukaryota > Metazoa > Rotifera > Eurotatoria > Philodinida > Philodinidae > Macrotrachela > Macrotrachela quadricornifera. Next base: position 230,982 of record JAJEKB010021974.1, on the reverse strand, counting down.
TACGACTTGTAAACGGCAACTGGATTCAATCACCTTGGATGCACATATTAACTATATTTATCTTTGACTATTATTCAATAAAAATATCAATGTTTCTAATTTTGTTTTACTCAAGTTATTTAAATAAAATTTACCTTTATTTATTTTCGTAAAATCTAATTGTTGAATAAGATAATTATAAAATTGATTATAAATTGAATTATTATAAAGAGTATTTAATGCAAAATTATCAAGATAATTTGAATTATTTTTTGTTACAATTTGATTAAAATTTGTTGTAGGTGTTACATCACTTTTTGAAATAATTTGTTGAATATTTTCAATAATTTCTATTGGTATTTCATAGAAATTATACATAATATATTCAAATAAAATTAATAAATAAATATTTTGTTTAGTTGATTGAATAAATTTAACAAGTTCAATAAGAATATTTTTACGTTGTGCAATTGTTAATTGATGAAAGAAAATAATAAAAATTTGTAAATGTTCAAGATTTAATTCATCGGATGAATTTGATATACTTTGAAGAAATTTATTCCATAATGTATATATTAATTCATTATTTTTTCGTTTAAGAACTATTTTAAGAAGAATAATTAATGTATTTAAAGGTATTTTTAATGGCCATAATTGATTAAATGATATTCCAAGATTTTCAAGTAAAATATTTTCATTTATATGTGTTAATATATCATTTTGTAAAAGATTATGAATAAAACGTGGTAATATTATTGAATGTTTAATTAAATTTGATAAATTTTCAATTTGTTCATGTATATTTAATGTTGATTTAAGATCATTTATAAGAATAGGTGTATTTTCATTTAAATAATTTTTATCAAGATAATTTAATAGATCATAATGATCATCTTGATCAAAATTTTCTTCCGGACATACATCCATATCTAAACAACGATTTAATATTGTTCGTTTACGATTATTTGATGGTAATGAACGATAATTTGTTGGTTGAATTGCTGAAGTATTTGGTATAATTGTTGTATTTGTTTCATCAAATAAATCTCTTAAATTAAATGGATCTTCATTATTATTTTCTGTTGTTGGAATATCTGATGGTAATGGTGGTGCATCAGGAATAGTTGATACAATAGGTTTTATTGTTGAAGATGATATAAGACGTTGTAAAATTGTTAAAAATAATTTTAATGTTTGACATTCTTTTAAATAAGAATAACGATAATATGAATGAAGTGATATTGTTAGATTATTAAAAGAAAATTTTTCAGATAGAGAATCATTCGTTTGAATATCTGGATCTGAATATGAAAGATCATTAATTAATTCTCGAGTTGAAAACATAAGAATTGCAGTGAGATGAATTAATAAATTATTTATTGATCTAATAGAAATGAAATTATAAATTTTAGAAGTTACAGGGTGTTTCATAAGTTTTGAGACACGATAAAATTCGTTTATACGGACACTTAAAACAATGTCAAATCATTATGTTTTTATATTAGCTTCGAGTTCTCGTGATGGCCTTTCAAATGATATATAATTGAAGAGGATCTTCTCTTATAATACTAAAAATATAAACATCAGAAGGGTGAGGGTGAGGATGAAGGTGGCTCACACCCTCAAGATGTCATTAGAGCAAATCAGTATGTAATTGTTTAGACATTTTTTCGTCGAGCTTTTCACACCGCATCTTTTAAAAACAAATTCAAGACTTTATCATTTGTCTACGACGAGATAAATGTGAAATAAAAAAATATTGCAAACGTTTTGATCCATTCTGCATCCAATTTTGCCGATTTTGAAAATTTTATCATCACATTATCATGTTTATATTTTTAGTGTTACAACGGAAGATGTTATTCAATTATATATCATTATAAAGGCAGTCACACGTACTCGAAGCTGATATAAAAACATAATGAATAGATATTGTTCTAGGCGTCCGTATAAACGAATTTCGTCGTGCCTGAAAACTTATGAAACACCCTGTATATTCAAATTTAACTTACACTTTTGATTGTTGTTGTGTTTCATTTTGATGATTATTATTAATGTTTTGAAGAATTTGTTTTATTCCTTTTGTCAATGTAATTGCTAATAGAAGATGATAATTAAGAAAAACATTTCGTGAATTTTCAAGTCGAGGTGATGATCGTATAATATCACCGAGTTTAATACATATACGTGCAATATCATGTAAAATTTGATCATTAGTGATTATTTCATTATTATTTATTGCTAAATGAACATATTTTAATGCAATTAATAATGAATTAAACGATATAGTAACAAATTTATTCAAACGATTTTCATTAAGTGGTTCAATTATCGGCAATTGAATTGCACGACGTATAAAATCCAGATCATTTTTAATTGATGTTAAGCTATATAAATAAAAAAAAGGAAAACATTTCGATACATATTAAAAGTAAAGATTTTTGTTTTTTTGAAATATACTTCTCTCGAAATTGTGTATCATTATCGAAAATAATTATATCCTTTTGAAGAATATCATTTATATGAATTTTTGAATCAACTATCAATGGCATACGAAAAAGTATTTCACTGAAAGACTGTTCACCATGTAATTGTTTGAAATATGTTAATTGTAATTGACTCATATGCTCTAAAATAAATATTTTTTTAAAAAGATTTGCTTATAATTTAGTCTTTAATTTATAGATATTTAAAATAATTAGAAAATATTTCGATTAATTAATAACTTTATTTAACATACTAGGAAAGGTTAATTTTGATGATGATGATGATGATCCAGCAGAATGTGGTCTTTCACGTTTATTTCCATTTGATGAATCATCTGATGATGAAAAATCGAATAAAACAGCATTGCATAATGAATCAACTAGACCAGTTTCACGTCGAATTATTGTTGTTCTACTTGATGAACGTAATCGACGATCTTAAATATATAATAAATATTTGCTTTTTTTTGAAAAAAAGGAATGTTAGTTATTTTTTTCCTAACCATCTTTATTTATTTGTGGTCCATCGGATTTTTTAATAAATTCTAAACAATCTTTAACTTCTGAAGAAGAAAGAAATGTTTGAGAATAACATAATGATTTAATTGCATTTAATGTTGATAACTAAAAATATAAAAAGAATAAAAATTAAATGATTACGAGAAAAAAAAAGAAATTTATATTTACTCGATTAGTTTCAGTAACTTTCGGTAGAATATTTTGTAAAAGATATTTTAATAATAATTTACCTACATTAATCACATCGGTAAAATAAGAACGTTCAACTAGAAAATATAAAATGATAAAAAGAACTTTTATTTGTTTTTGTCAAACCTCGTCCTAATCCTGCAACAAGATAATGTGTTGCTACAATAACAAATGAATTTATAAACTGTTCATTTATTGGATCTAGTCGAGACAATAGATCTTCCCTAAAAAAATTGAAAAGATATAAAATTTTTTTCTAATTATAACAAACCATCGTAAAATTGATTGAACAAGTTCATTGTATTTTGTACTGTTCGTATTATCGTTAAATGTTTCAATCAATGTTTTCCATTCGAATGCAGTATTCGATGGAGATTGTGATTGTTGTTGAGCCTCACCGTCCGATGATGGTGGTGGTGTTACAACAGTCATTTTATTTTTAATTAAATAACATTAAGTATTGAAAATTTGTTCTAGAATTTTCTGAATAAAATGATTTGTGTAAAAAGATGATTATGAAAGTCTTGTATATATAGAAAAGTGTATTTAACTGAACAAATAAATGAGGGTTGCAAAAAACGAATGGGAAAGAAATAAAACTGAGCCGGCCCGGTGCGTAAATAAATAGAAAACAAATAAATCAGATGATTCATTCAACCATAACCAATAAAAAAGATTGATGATGTTGGAAAAAGAGGTCGCTTCATTCTAATCATTTCAAAGTTATATTTTTATTAAAAATATATCAAACATATATTATGAATCATTGTAACTACAAGTACATATCTTTTCTCATTATCTTTTATAAAATTTCACTCAAAGATTGTTAATTTACGTAAGTTTTTCGACAGAACTGTACAAAATTAATCATTTTTTCCTAGTTTTTCTCTGACAATTGCCTCACATGTATTCGAAAGAACGCAAAAATAACAGCGATGTTTTTTTGCGATAATAATGACGATAGAATACCTACATATCATTTTGCAATACTAACATAGTTCGTTACGCTGTATACATCTATCTTCTTTCTTTCTTCCTTCTCATAAATAGGTTTTTTTAACTCTGAAGAGTATCTAATTATATTTTTCTACAATAACAAGAAGCCTTATTTTTTTGCTGTCAACATATCATCATACTTATCTGTCACACATATATATATATTTTTTTTTTTCCTTTTAACATCGGAAGTATTCTTCATATTGCTATACGATATACACACGCATATAATTGTCTTCGACGCAAATAATTGTTTTTACACAAGAAAAAACATTAAGTTGTAATTATATTTTCTAGATTGAATCATGAATACACTATTTCTTATCATCAGTGCTATTTATTTAATTACTTCAAATGGTAATTGTATATGAAGCTAATTATGTTTTTTTTTGTTTTTATGCATTTCAATATTTATTTATCTTTAAGATGCAGCAAGTCTTCCAAAAGATGAGCAAAAATTTGTTTTACGTGGTCGTGCAGTTTTTTCTGGTGCTTCACCTATACTACTTGAACCTGATTCAAAATTAATAGTTGAATTAGTTGATACATCACTTGCTGATGCATCATCAAAAGTCATTGCACAAGGAACAGGTAAAGCTATTCGATTTCCAATGGCATTCGCAATAAAATATTCATCAAAACAAATTTTTGGTGGAGTTTCGTATTCATTACGTGTCTATATTAAAAATAAGGATGATAAAGTATTATATACTAATGATGCACCTATATCAATAAAACCAATTGGTCTTGACCGAACAAAACTTATTGATGTACCAGTTAAACTTGCTTGTCGTAAGTGTTAATACATTATTGCGCTTTTATTTTTCATTGATACATTTAGGAAAATTTCCGGGATTTGAAAGACGTAGATGGCCTGATTTAGTAGGTAAAAATGGTCAAGATGCAGTTAATATTATTAAAAAAGAAACAGGTAATTTATTTTTATTATATACCTATAGAATTTTAATTGATAAAATAAAATAGGTTTTACAAATGTCGTGATAATTCCAGAGGGAACACCAGTAACAAAGGATCTTCGATGGAATCGTGTTCGTGTTTATGTTGATAAGAAAGGCATTGTGACACGAGTTCCGAATAATGCCTAAATGACATGTTTAAAAAATCAAACCAATAAAAATAAATAAATAAACTTTTTATTTTGAACATTTTTATATCGATTATCGTTTTTCATATAAAATAATATAATTGCATGAAACTCAACCTTCTATTTCTAATAAAACATATTTTTTATTTTTTCTTCAAGTAAGATATTAATAACAAATCACTTTTGTGATATTATTATTCAATAATAATCATAGTTATCAATATAAGTGCATATTAAAGATATTACTTTGTAATATTTTAATATAAAATTCGTAAAGTTCAAACTGATTAATGCAATTCTTTATACTATTTGGACATCATTAGCATGTAATCACTATATTAGATTCGCAAACAAGTCTCTACTCTTCTCATGAAAAGAACGAGAATGAACCAAATGCAACAGTATGGAAATGTGAAGATCAATCTAAGCCACTAATCAGTAAGAGCCTGTCTCCAGTGATAAAAGGGCCAAGTCTCAAGTCAATCAGAAAAACGCTGTATAAGTCGACAGATTCTTTCATCAGTCAGAAAGACTAAAAAAACAAAAATCATTCTGTCAATCATCAAGTCTCAGTAGCCATTGTGTCATTACATATTCTATATTACATACGTCAAGAAAAAGAAAGAAGCATATGTAAGAACAAAGCATGAATCATACAACCATTCATCGCACAAAAAGGCCGTTTAGATAACTATGATTTATCATAGATTGATTATTAATATCATACCTGACAAAGTTTTCGATGAATTTGCTGAATTTGACTCAGGTAGATTTCTCTGCTGTTTGCACGATTTCGTCATTGTAACATGTACTTCATTCAAACTGAATCATTTACGGCTTGGAAAAAATATAATAGATAATGCACCTAGTTACTGAGTCATGTATTTTAATCCTTTTCGTTCTTTCGCATTCTCCTTTTTTCTGATTTTTTTATCAAAGCAGTTTTTTTATGACAAAAATTAGAACTTGCTATTATGACTCAACACGAAAAATTTCGAAATAATATACTACTAAGTAGTAATAGCCAAAAATGTTATACTGTGTTAAACAATTAGCATGTCGTTTGGTTATCGAAAGTTTAATGATTGGTAATGATTCTAAATGTTGCACATTTCCTAAGCAGAAAGATTCAAAAGATGTAAGTCGTGTTAATACTACAGAAAATACATTATTCAGTGAGGATAACCTTAAAACAATTATATCATCAGGCACAGTTGCTGAAGTACTTGATCAATTTCGTAGGAAAAAATATTTTAATGGATCATAATGAATATCATATATAGATAAAGCATTAGAAACAGGTTATGATGCTATTCGACACATGGCTAGGCGTATTAATTTATCAAATCGGACAATTAATCAAGCAGAGTCACTTTTTAAATAATGCTGTAAAAATAAATGTACACGAAGTTATTTACGAAATACAATTTTTGCAATATATATGTATTTAGCATGTCTACAGAAAGTGGAACTACGTAAATTTACAGATATTTATGCGATTTCTAAAAGTTTTATCAAAAGTAGATATTTCTCAATGTCTTCAACAGGTTATTCACGGTTCACTAAATTTTCATTTACCACGACCATCTGATATTAAAAGTTTGAACTTCGTCAAAAAAGCAGCTGTTTAGATTGCTGAATATGCAAAAGACATTTGTGATATAAAATGTTGTGCATTTGAATCAATTTCAGGTGTATCAATTTACATAGTTTGTACTGGTGCTGGTGAAAGAAAAGCAGCAAGAGAAATCCAGGTTGTAGTTGATGATGTGGAACGTACAATTCGATTAGAGCATCAAATGTTGCTGAATTGTTTCCAACAGATTTTGTACTCCAATGTGCACCGACTAATTTATTGTTACCACTTTTAAAAAGTTTAAAAAAAATAAATCTGAAGTTTTAACTACAAAAAATAGAAGAAATATACGTTAATATCGTTGTAATTTAATTTCATGCATTTTCATTATTTCATTACTATTTTATTTTGCGAAAATGATAATTGTTTCATAGTCTTTGCAGTTTTTTTTTCTAATTAATGAATAGTTTGGTGTTTTGAAAAATATTAATTTAAACTTCTATCTTATTTATGCTTTGAAATTACATATAGAAAAAAATATATCTGGGACAGAGAAAGTAAATGAAAATATTGACATCGCTTCTAATGTTTTCCTTTGTCAGTTTCATCGAATTGCTCTGTTATCTGTCAAAATTTCCATTTGTTCTTTTTTCTGATTAATTTTATCATAAGAACTAAAATTTGTTAAAGTTTCTTCATATCTTCAGTTATCATTTGTTGAATTTGTCTCGATTTCAAATAAACTTCACCTTTATTTTAGAGGTAGTTCTTTATTAAGTTCGAATGTTACACTTTTGTCATTGCCTTGAATTTAACATCAACTCGGCAATATCGCAAAATATTGTTTTTCTGTGTTAGTTTCGATAAAAAGTATCAATATCAAGTATATTGAAAGATTGTTTTTTCCAATTATTCTGCTATCAGCTGTTTTAGATAATTCTTTATTGAATAGTTATGATTGATTGATTGTTCATACATTCAAAACCACTATCCATGAAACGTCATCACAATAATAAAGTTGGTAATGATATTTTTCAATATTTTAAAAAAACTAAGACTAATGAAAAAACAGCTACAACTGTATTAGCTTTAAAACACAAGATAATTTAACATCATATGCACAACTGAATTTGTTAGAAATTGTCAAAAATGTAGACGCATCAATAGTAGTAAACATGGCAACTAATAACAAAATTTCATTTGAAATAAGTAAACATACACATTCAGATGGGAGTGAAAGAGAAAATTATATGATATCGAATAATTAATTTTTCTAGTTTTTTTGATAATGTTCCAAGCTCATTGTTCACATTTCATTTGAATATATTTAGTTTGTACATCTCACATGCAATCGACAATATTAAGAACAACAACAACTACACTGAATTATCCATATAATAATGATTACTTACATGAAATAGGTGTTAAACTACGCATTATGGAAACATTGCTTCATTCATGCCAGCATCTAATCAAATTTTTCACGTCTATTAATGTTTTCTCGAAGTCTTCGGAGAAGAAGCAACAGCTTTGGCCGGATTTATTGTTGAATATTTGTATACACTATCATATTTTTCGAGTAATTTTCGATTTTCTTTTTTCATTTGTCTTAAAATCATTTTTTTTGATCATACCGTTTACGCGGACAAGGCTTTCTTAATAACGACTCAATATAGAAGTGATAATTTTGTTTTATTGTATAGCAGCCAGTTAGGGCCTAGACTCTCACGAGCTCTGATTTTTAAATTTCTCTTTTACTAAAATACAAAACTTAAATGTTTCGTTTTTATCAGCGCTTTGAAATTGAACATTTTTCAAAATCAAACAAAGAGAAGTTTAAAAATCGAAGCTCGTGAGGATCTGGCCCTAAGGGCATTCTACAAACTAAATACCACGCCGACATGATTAGCCAATATTCTTATATCGAAAATCTTGCCCGCGTAGAGGACCCTTTTGACTAATAAATTGACTGTAACTCATTCGTTTCTCAGATATTTCGGGAGATACTTTAATTACAGTCTCCCCTAGCTCAGGCTAACATTCTCTGAAATTTTCGTTGAAACCGGATGTGAAATGACAAATTTGGTTTCTGAAACCCCCCTTAAGGATCTCCTTTGAAAATTGAAGCATATGCTTTATAATGCAACTCGATGAGCTCTATCCAACCATTACAATATAAGAAAAATAAACTGTTGAAATTTTGAATTGTGAGCATCCCACATATATTGTAAGTATAGTAAAACTCGAATGTCTCTGTCTACGCAAGCCAATAGCACTCTATATTTTAATCTTGTTACTTTGCCGGTGTGAACTTTCATTTGATCCGAATATGTGCTACTTTTTTGGATGGATAACACAAACAACTACATTGTAAGAAATAAATAAATATTATATGTTGGTTCATACAGAATCGATTGAATGTCACAGCAACTAAAAGTAGTATAGTTCATCTACACTCCTTAAAAAATAGAGTAACAAACCCTTAAATGGTTTATTATTTCATCGTTCTTTTTTACAATGTATTAGCTACAACTGACGAATCTCTTATAGAGGTCATTATATAATTGAGTTTTGAGAGAGAAAATTAAAATTTCATTCACCGGTAAATGAAGATTTGGAAACATCAAATCTTTTGCTAATTCTGTTTTGGGTAGAATAGAATTTATTTAAATTTTGCAGTGCACTTTGACGACTAAATAGTGTAATTTTTTTAATACAAGATTATTATCATTCATCTAAACAAGATACATAATTCTCTTAGTTATATCTCACAGTTGGAAGTAGGATAGAATATACAAAAACCATTTTCTTATTTATCAAATAAGTACTTTCATGTTCAACTCACTTTGATTATCGATTAAATAGTTTTTTCTTCTCCAAGTGTAGCAGTTATTTAATTAACAATCAATAGAAAAAATGAACATGAAAGAAATGTAATTAACGGAATAAAAAAATTAAAAATTTATGCAGTTACTTTGGAACTAAATATACTATTATTACATTACAATAGAAAGAATATATCTATTTCCTTCTCAAAAATATTTTTTTAGAACTATGGGAATGTGTGCTTCTCGTATTTTTATGTATTACTCTTATTTTAGTGCCGAATTGATACATAGAGCTTTCATTAATACGGCCCAGAGGAACTCTTTATTTGTTGTAAAAGGACAACGGAAAGGCTTTTATATATGTACATTGCCTTCCGACCCCAAATATTGTGCTCCCAACCGCAAAGATTTCTCTATTCGTGCAATATAGTATATACAAATATCAATTTATATTTATTCGTTTAATTCTTTCATATGAAATTATCAATCAATGAAGAAACGATCAATATCTGAAATAAAAAAAGTTTATTTATCCATTGATCCCACTAATTTGATGCCATTTCAATTGTAAATTGTTGTACTCGATTGTTTTTATAATCGACAACATAGAGATGACCATGACAGTCAAATGATAGTCCCTTGGGCCAATCGAGTTGATTTGCTTGTGCTCCTTTACCATTTCCACCAATAATAACACTTCCTTGTTTTTCTTCTTTAGGCCAGCGAACAATTCGATGATTCGCTTGATCAGCTACATAAACAGTATCCAACTGATCGACTAGGACTCCTAAAGGATAAGCCAATTGTGTCAAACTGTTTCCTTCTCCTTGACCACCAGCGACAACAATTCCTTCTTTTGCACCTTCTGTCCACTTTATCACGCGGTGATTCCTCCAATCGGAAACAAACAATGAATGTTCTCGATCGACGAATATGTAAGTAGGCCCATCCAACTGATTAAGACGATTTCCTTGTCCATTTCCACCTGCCACTACTATTCCTTGAGATTCACCCATTCGATATTTTCTTACTTCATGTTTATCATAATCAGAGACATAGAGAAATCCATTTTCATCCATTGTCGAACCCCAACAAGCAATATTCGAGATAATTATTTCTCCACTTATTCCATTTTGACGAGGCCATCGAACTACTCTTCCATTGCCGTAATCGCAAATAATTAAACTATCTTTCGCTTTGTCCACGATCACATCTGTTGGCTTATTCAATTGATGAGTACCCTTTCCTGGTTCATGTCCACCAGCTACTACATGTCCATCTGTTTCTCCTGATTTCCATGCTACAATACAGTGTTTATAAAAATCAGCGACATAAACTGTTTGATCATCATCCACATATAAACCACAGGCTCCAGAGAGTATTGAATTTTCTACTGTTACATTCTGACCATTTTTCTTCCACTTAGCATTCGAAGGAATATCAGTCAAACTCGCACGAAGTGGTACTAAAAGAAAGAGAAACTATTTTCACCAAAATGATTCTTCCATCTTCTTTGGATTGTTATTAGAAAAGAGTAGGAGTGCAGAAAGAAAAAATTTCCACAATGTTATTTTTAACCTCGATTGATTTTATTGAGAAGAATATAGAGAATTCTTAGTTGTTGTAAAGAAAGCAGTTATAAAATGTTTCACTGCGATACATATCTATCGTTTGAATAATATCAGAAAAACAACGATTATTTCTCACATGAAGAAAGCACATCCATTCCATCATAACTCAGAATGAATTGGGAAGAAACTTTTTCTTGATGTAACTAGTCTAAAGTTCTGTAAGGACATACATAGAACATTGTGAAATATTACATATCGAAATAGTTCTAGAAAAAATAAAATATAGATGTATCAATGACAAACATTTCTTATTTTGTCGATGGTTTTTCTTTTCATATACGTTGTTTTATTGAAGTTAAGACAAAAAAGTTTGAATTTCACTCTCACTTGCAAGATGTTGATGTATAATGACGATACAGTAAGTATATGATAAATTTTGTTTTGCTGCTACAAAACATCAGACCCACATAAAATTAGAATTTTCACACTTTTCAAATATCTTTATGTGATCATCAGTATAAACCATAAAACTGAATTTTTTCTCACAGAAGTCGCTGACAAAAATCGATTCAAATTTTCGAATTTGATGATTATAACTCATGAGCGTTTAAAACATTGTAGAATAGTCTTAAATAGATTTGCAGACTTTCAATTGTTGATTCTCATACGCACATACGATTCATGTAAACTACTCTAGTCAAAAGTCTGCGATTTGCGTTACTTTTCAAATGATGCATTCGATAATTTCAGAAGTCCTGGTTAGAAGTTATGTTCTTATACGATTCGATGGATTTTCGTCTGGTTTTTCCAATGGTGAAAATTGAAGTTCTCTGTCTAATTTCTATGAAAAATTATTCAAAAAACAACCATATCTCAATATATTTTAAGAATGACACTGGTATCTATTGTTACTATTTGATCATCAAAAATGCCCTTGTCTGTTTCTCAGTTTCTATTCAATCAAATTGCTCCAAATTAGTAGTTAAATATCAATCAATTATGCTATATTTATATTGCTAAAACCAGATTTCTATCCCTTATTGTTTATGAACAATTCTGAAAATAAACTATTTTTGAAACTTTTTCGATGTGTTTTTATATGATGATTCTAAATGTGCTGCTTTTCTTTCTGCATTCTTTAAGTTTGAAAAAAGAAAGCAAACGATGTTTAGTTAACTTTCTTATACCATTTTTAAATATTCTATCTATTCATAATCTTATTTTTACTTCAGCTATCGTCATACTTTTCTCCAGAAATACAGAATTAAACTGTTTTTCTCAAACACGTTATAAAGTAAAATCAAAAATTTTTCACTTTGTAAAAATAGTAACCATTGTGCAATCAGAGGCAATCTATAAAAATGTCCGATCTTTGGCTTCCAATACATGTGATAATGTCTTTTACATTCAAGGATCTTCGTTATTGAAAATTTATGACAAGTAATCGACATAAGTTGTTGAGAAATTTCATAACTTCTATACGATTAATGCCTAACTTTTTGAAGAGAAATGGCTTAAGACGACCAAATTTCTGATCAAATCAAACAATATTTTCATTTCGAGATATAATATCAGTTGCACAAATGTAATCAGTTTTTATAGACTGAGAACTTAATTGTTGGAAATATTGCTTCATTGTAGTTTCTGGAAAGCATGGATTTGACTGGTTGTTTCTAGCGTGAACGCTTTTCTAGTTATAAGTACTAAGACATCTTTTAGAAATTGGATTGAATGTCGATTTTCTTTCTAATAAGATTGGAAAATAAACCGGAGTTCTTTTTACATTGAGTAAAGTGTGTTTAATTCAAAAAAGTTTGATGGAACATAAATAATGAGAAAATTTGATGAAGTCTCCGAATTCTGACTCATTCAGAATGTCCCGGGACGCATTGCTCTTCTCTTTTAAAATTGTATCACTTATAGTGTAACATTAGTTGAATTGTATTGTATATAGCAAAAGACTCATTGAACAAGCAGCTAGAAATCTACTGTTATTTTGAACATACGAGCTCATGTAAGATTTTTTACATCTCCTTTCAAAGTTCAGACGGTCATGCCATCCTTGTATACTTGTAAATAATTTCTAATATTTACACACGTTGGTTTATTTGACTTAAACTGTCTTTTAAGTACTTGTAAAAGATATGATCACCCACAATCATCTTCATACTGGAATCTGATACCATAAGCATATATATAGCTTTTGGTGAGTTAATTCTATGAACATCTACGATCATCCAATATGGTAAAATATAAGAGCTATCTTCAATGAATACTATTTTTCTTATATTATAAGATGGAAGTCTACTATTTTAGATATGTGCTTAACTCGACTATGTCCACTTTCTATCGATAGATATGAATAATCGTGGATGATTTTGAGTATCATATGTTACAAAAACAGTATTTATTGAAAACCATTCTTACATATAACCATTTTGGATGATCGTAGGTATTTGTACAATCAGCTCATCGAGGACTCTATATATGCTAATGGTATCAGATTCCAATTTGGGAATGATCCTAGATGATCGCATCTTTTACAGATACTCATCGTTTTTCTTGTATTGTAACAATAGATATAATTGATCGGAATAACTTAATCATCAATGTCACTGTTTTTCATTCAATAAAATTGAATATTTAAATGACAGACGATCTTATAGAAAAAAAACAGATTAAAAAGTCTCCTCTAAATTCTTTCGTATAGGACGCATCACTCTGATGATGTACGTGCTGATAAAAGTATGTTTAAACACAAGAAAAGGAAATCCGTTTCAAAGGCGCTTGCTAGAAACAGTTTTATTTAAAAAAAATTGCTTTTGTAAATAAATATGTTGAAGCAGTTGAACCATAAAAATAGGGTTTGTTCCAAAAAGTTGATATTAAAACGCAATTTTGCTATGAAAGCTATTTCATACGAAGAAGATATTTATAAATTATATATTTGAACTATTTCAGGTATTATTTGTTTATGTCAAATTAATCGATCTCCTTTAATTCGATAGACCTTACATTAATCACTTGTTGAAAAAATAAATTTAATAATTCAATATAATTTCAACATCACATGTTACATTCTCATCCTTATTCACACTAATATAATTATAGAATTTTATAGATAAATCGAATGACACAATGTTATTTTGAAAAATAAAAATGTTCATATTTGTCATTGCAATTATATCGAAATATTGTATTGTTTTTAATCTTCCGTGAATGATTGTTAAAAAAAAAGCTTAAAGAAAATCGAGAAAATCCAACGTAAAATAAGAGATGAGTGAATTCAAAAGAAATAAATCTCTAATGAGCTTTTCGTTCAATATTTTTCTTTTCAATGTTTTTCATCAAATCGCTATAAATTAATGATTCCACTAACAAAATCTAATAGTAGCACTTACCAAATGGTCTGATGACAAAAATTTTATTAATAAATAATGTAGACTCTTGTCCAATTGAAATATATGGTGGTTTTTCAAGTTCGGCTTTCAATTTTTTCAATTTTTCGTTTAATTGATTTAAATCAATTTCATTAAATTCATTGTCTTGACGGACTTGTTTTAACTGTTCAGTTAAATTAGCTAATTTATTTTCTAATTCAATAATAAAATTATTTGTCAATATAGTTAATATTTGTCTACATTCTTCTGCTGTTTGTTTAATTTTATTAATTGAATCTTTTTCCCATTTTTCAATTTGTTGTATTAAGGGATGTTCTTTTCTATATTCTTTTTGTTGGTTAACTGTTTGTAAAAATAAATTTCGATCATGTTCAATTCCATCAAATTGATTATTAAGTGTTTGCCGATGTTCTGCTAAATGATTAAAACAAAAATCTTTTGAACATCCTTCACATTTATATGTAATTTTTTCTTTGTCACACATAGAACATTGCTTTTTACTAGTAATTGTTGTCGCCATTTTTTGAATATTCTTTTAATAAAAGAGTATATAGATGTTTGATAATTTGAAAATGAAGAATAAAAAAGAAATATATTTTTCATCATTCATATCACACACGAGCTACTGATAAAACACGTTTTACCCATTCTATTTTGATACGAGCACACGTGCACGAACATTTATTTTTCTTGCGCGATTCTTCTTATTATCAAGCATGAAAGATGATGATGAGTCATCCAAAAGTAATTACACAAAAACGTATGATTTAGGGATTGACGGTACTTCAAAAGATAATAAACATCCTTGAACACAATCGTATGAAAACGATGTGTATAATTTATCTGACCCGTAAATACCAATACACATTGCGCAATGTAGAAAAAGAAATATAATCAACAATAAACAAACGACATCATCAAGTCAAGAATATGATTTTTCTCCGATTTCACTGAAGTTCACGAACGAATTACAATCAACCCATCGTCAATTAATAAACCAACTAATTACATGGTGGACGAAGTAACAAAAAAAACGATGTTTACCAATGATACTAACACATTTGACGATTTAGTTCATAAATTACATTGCCTGGAAAAAATCCAAAAAGTAGAATATGAAATTAAAGTACTAAGAATCTTTCCACCATCTTATTCATTAATCGTACAACACTTGACAAAAAATTTGGCCAAACTTGATACTACCGATGAATCAATAGATAGATATTCGTCTCTCATCAAACCAGCGTGAATGTACGGGCGAAATAACACAGTATTGAACAGCATTAGAGTAGATTTTCATTCGTTACAACAAGTACAATCGCTTTTGCAAGACGGATGCATTATTATTAGTCAAATGCGACTTCCAGTTAAAATGTATTATCAACCAGTATTGGGACTTTTTATATTGATAAATTTGAATATAAATGATAGTATAACAACTGATTTTTTCACTTGTAAGAATAATTACATATAGAGAAAAGAAGAATGAGTCTCGGTTGAGAATCGAATCCAGATGGTATCACAACTGATATCTAGTAAGATGTTTTTCAACTAAGCTACAGAGACACAATCGTAATAGGACTTTGTATATAAAGATAAAAATTAAAATATAAATGATAGTATAATAATTAATTTTTTTCACTCACAAGAATGATCACATAGAATTGAAGATGGCTTAAGATTGTGTGTCTTGATAGCTTCGTTGGTAAAGCATCTGGCTAAATATCAGTTGTGATAACCTCCTGCGTTCGATTCTCAGTCGAGACTTATTTTCTTTATATATGGATTATTCTTATGAGTGAAAAAATTATTCGTTATACTATAATTTATATTTGAATTTATTTTAGATTAATTGACATTAAAATCTGAGCTAAAATCTAAGCTAAACGTTTACAGATCCAAGTTATAGAATATAATTCAAACAAAATTCTATGCAAGTTAGTTTAATAAAATGTGACAGGATCTTCTCTATATTGAATGTCTACAGTACATATTCGTCATGTATGATAACCCTAGTCGAACTTTTTTATTCAAGGGTTTGTCACACTTGAGATCAAGATGTGCTCATAGCGCATGACATTCTTACTCAAGACAAGCGCTCGAGTGTTTACATGAGTTACAAGTAAATGCAATTATGAATTTTTATTAAAAATTGAGTTATCTTGAACGTAAAATTGAAAAAGTTCTTTAATAACAGAAAACGTTTAGATAATAATTCAAGCGCATGAGTAAGAATTACAAGAGCATGAGGAAAGAATATCAAGCGACAGAACAAGAAGTTCAAGAATTTGAGCTATCCGAAAGGTCTAAAGTCTTGACTCAAAATGTGTCCATAGTGCATGACATTCAGACTCAAGAAACTCAAGAATGTCATGCGCTTGCTAAAAAAAAGTTCGCCTAGGAAAGCGCATACACACTGAAAGAGTTGTATATAACAACCATCGAAGTTATAAGCTATGAAGAAGAAATCATCGGCTTTCACCAATACTATTCGTGTAGAATTCTAATGTCAACAATAGATACTTTCATTTTCTATGAGAAAAAGTAAAAATAAATATCATCACTACTTACTTTAAGATATTCGTCCGACGATATTTGATCAAATGAATGAATATATAGGAATCGTCACACGTTTTTATACATTCGTCTTAGATAAAAAAGCCATTCTATAATTTTCAATAGGGAATAAAATTCTTAGTTTGATATAAGGATTTTTTCTCTCATTCTTGAATAAAATAACATAATATCTTCTGTTATTATTCGTTATAGTGCAATAACGAAGGAAAAGAAGGACTTGTATTTTTTCTTTTATTCATCAATCCGACGTTCTTTTTTCTTGGGTGTGTGGGTGAAAGATAGATGTATTACTCAAACCCATACCGTAGTTTTTAAGACAGATATCTTGAAAACTCTTCTTGAGCCGAAGAAATAAACTTCATCGAATGTTAGAGAACTAAGTTGAGAATCTAAAGTATTTTAATTTCACCCTTAGTAAACGTATCAAGGCATTTAACATCACCTAGTGTATTAGTCTGTTCGCCATTTGATATTGATTTGATGATTCAATTCAATTTCGACGTAGACTACTCATTCATTCACCGTCAATTTAGGTCATATAAAAAGATGTCATTGTTTTCATTGACGATATCGGTCAAACAGAGGATATAAATATATCTATACTTATAGACAAATCGAAATCGTCATACGTGAAGATAAACATGCAATATTCATTTATTCAATTGAATGATTTACCTGACGAGATTCTTATAATTATTTTGAAAAAATTACACAATATTGAAGTACTCTATTCTCTATTAGGTGTTAACGAACGACTTGATACTATCGTCTTAGATTCAATTTTTACAAGAAATTTGACAATAAGAAGATCTTTTAATGGTTTAAATCAACTTTCTAATACAGTACTTGATCGATTTTGTCTAGAAATTTTACCTAAAATTCATCATAAAATTGAATGGATTGATGTTGAATTCTCATTTTTAGAACGTATTCTTCTTTTAACAAATTATCCTAATTTAAATGGACTTGGTTTATATGATCTTACATCAGAAAGAGCTCGAGATTTCTTTAATGGTAAGATATTTTCAACTCTTTCTATAATTTATTATTTAAAGATATGAATACAATTTACCTCAACCTATATATTATATAAGCAGAGTTTAATTATTAACAATACTTTTTTTTTAATTTTATAATAAATTTGTCCGTAATATTCATCGAGGAAGTAAATTTAAAGGAAGTTTCAGATAAAAACATGATTTGAAAGAAAATAGAACTATTATTTTCTAACATCTTTATTTAAAAATCTTTGATTCCTAAAGAAGAAACGTACATTGTATAGAATAACTTATGATTAAAATAAAAAAAAAAAACAAACGATTAGGATTGATACAATGAATTAAAGAATTTAATAGTAGATCATATAAAATTGACGTATTAATAAGGAAACGAGAATAGAATATTTTAGATAAACTAATAAATAATTTAAAAGAAATTTTCAATGTTTATTAAGATTCAAATTTGTTCATCTGTGCTTTCAAAAAAAAAATTTCATCACTTGTTATTGATATTAATAAAAATGAAGAACGAAGAAGTTCAATCAAAGATATAAATATCTATATATTTACACAAATTTTTACTATGTTCAGTAACTTAAAATATTTAAAATTTGGTCCATCTTCTTCTGTTTATCATCGATTAACATTATATCCATCACTTCCAAATGTTTTCTCTTCGACTCTGTTAGAATTACATGTTGTATTACATTCTTACACAGATTGTCTTTATTTACTTGATGGTCGTTTTAATCAACTTCATACATTATCTGTTCTCATTCGTTCTTCCTCTAGTCTTTTATCAACGATAATCAATAATGAAGTAAATTACTGATTTTTTTTTTTACAAAACTTTTTCTTAATCGAATGAATTAATAATACTTTGATAAATATTAATTATTTGTACCATTATTTTTCAGAAGGAACTTCCAAATTTAAAATGCTTCTCGTTTACTCAAAATGGGACGCTATACAGCTATGATACTTTTCTTGTTCCACTTTTACGTAGAATGTCAAATCTAGAACAACTTAGTTTATATTTTATTGCTTCCTGTGAACCAATTATTGATGGCGATCACTTGGAAAAAAATATTATCAATTATACGACAAAATTGAACAAATTCAGATTTAGTATTCATTCAAGTGTTCTTCTTAATGAACAGATTTATTTACCATCAAATGAAGATATTCAAAAATCATTTAAAAAATTCAAAATGAATCACATTATATCAAATGTTGATTATTTTTCACAAGAAAATCAATATCATTGTCATGTTTACTCATATCCATATACATTAATATATTATGATAACATAACAAATAATTTTCCTGGTGGATTATTTAAATGTGTTCGTAAAATATCACTATTTGATGAACGTCCTTTTGAACATGATTTTTTTATTCAAATTGCTCAATCTTTTCCATATCTGGAAAAATTAAATCTGCATAATCGGCAACCACAAAAGAATAAAAATCAACAATGTTCAATCATAGAATATCCTCATCTTATTGAACTTGATCTTGTTCGAGTTCATGAAAACTATGTTGAACAATTTTTAGATAATAGGAAAATATCTTTACCAAATGATGTTTATCTTTATGTAGATTATCGTATTCTAGATAAAGTAACACACAACTTTACAAGAGATGCAACAAGAATGAATTGTTCCAAAATTAATGATCTATTGCTATTGAATAAACCAGCATTTGCTCTCAATCTAAAAGACTATTTTCCTCATGCTACAATAGACTGATTATTATTAACTATTGATTGAATAAAACTTCAAAAAGCAAAAAAAGAATTTTAAATGATTATATTCATCGAAATATATTCACATTAAACTTGTACCAATAAATGACAAATTCATCGGTAAATGTGAAAAGGAGTAATGTTCTTGCACTATCTCTTCTTGTCTATTTGAGAAGTTAGAAAGTCTTATATAACAATGTGAAATAATAAACTAGCGTAGACTAATAATTTTGGTGAATAATTCATTGATGACAATACACCATATTTAAGGTATTGACAATCTCATTATAAGTTAGGCAACATATTTAATGAGTCATAAGACATACAGTGGAAGGCAAAACAACATGCAAGGAAACGATATACTCGTAATTCTAGGTGAAAAAATGTATTTTAGAAACCTGTTTGCGTTTACATGCAACATAATTTTCAATTGAATAATGAGTTAAATTTTTCATTGGAATAATTATGTACATGAAGTTGTAAATAATCGATCTCTAGTATTTATTTTTGTCTTTGCGAAATTCGATTATATATCAATGAAAATAAATCAAATAAACTCTTTGAAAAGCATTTTTCCATAGAGAGTAGAAGCAAGTGCATTCGTTAAAAATAAATTTCAAGAATAGAAGAAAAGAAAGAATTGCGTAGCTCGATATCGAAAAATATGAATTTTTGTCCTATTTTTAAAAGTTTTTCTGAACAAAATGACAAAATAAAATACGTCTTTTGGAAATGTTTTTGTTTTCTTTTTTCTTTTTATTTTTATCCCGAAGGCATAGATAAGTCAGATATATATATACATAACCAAAATAAAGACAAAGAAATATTAATGAAAGAAAAAAAAACTCAAAAAAATATGTATTTGAATATATAATAGATATATGTAGAATCCCCTTCGATGTCCTCGAATAAACGAAAGAAGAATATAAAACAAAGGAAAGAAAATAAAATATCTATAGGTCGAGATCATCTATAGAAAAGAGAAAAGAATGATTGTATATCAAAGCCATAAATCTATCTGACTAAATAGAAAACACACTAGTGTAATCTATTTATTTACATATAATTATTAAAGACACATAATCATTTCGAAGAGGACAAATAACTGATATATAAGAACAAATCATATTCTTTTGTTGATTATAATTCCATATTTGAACAAAAATAATACAGAAAATAAATTAAATTATATAAAGTAAACTTTCATGGAAATATTTTTTTTCTTTTTATTATCATTACATATGTATCTGTGTATTCATATGAATAAAATTGATACAGAAGAGTTTTTTATATTCTTAATAATAGGTTAATTCATTAGTTGAAATGAACATCGAAAATGGCTAAAATTTGTCGAATAATTATTACAAATATTGTTTGAGTGTTGTTGTCCATGTTTTTCTTCCAATGTGTAAATTATATAATATTGAATTATTCATCAATTGAAAAATCTCATCAGTAAATAATTGAGTACATTGAACTTTTTCAGCTAAAAATTGTTGAAACTTGTCCGATGTTTTATGAATCAAATATTGATCAATTAAGTCAGTCATTGTTAATCTATAACATGAACGAAGACGATCTAAATCAATACCATTACGTCTAGGCTATAGGGTAAATCATGTATCTAAAGAAAATGATTCGTCATTGAATCTAAGGAAAATAGTTGTAATTTACATCACGATTACCTTAGATGACTGAAAGGAAAGTTATCAGGCGTTATGAAATTATTTTGATTGACTTCTAACTAAAACTAAAGCGAAGTTGTTTGATAGATCTTTTCTTTGATTATTATTTATTGATTTTGATGAAAATGAAATTATATTTCACTTTTCTGGGTAAATGAAAAGAGATGAAGATGTTTTATTTTTGATTAAAATTTTTTTAGATTTTAGTTTTCGATTAATGAATGTTGTTGTAGTAAAGAGATTAATTCCATTATCAACAATAGAAATTAATGTCATTTTTTTTGTTAATAAATAATAATGATTTTACATTAGAGTATACATTTAATTCTTTTTATTCTATCTGAATTCAATCGAGAGAAAATTGAACAATCTTATGAATTATCAAATTTTTCTGACGTTCCTGCTGGATTGAAATTTAAGCATACGATCATCTTTGAAGATAAAAATAAACGACGTTTCCAGAAACTTTTCGTATATACATCTGTTCCCTAAGAATTACTTGTCAATTTCTTTTTCTGGAGCAAAAATATATTCTTTCCATCTATCAATCTCGAAAGAAAAGTCTCTCTGCTGAAAATCATTTGTACCATTCATGTACATTGGTATCACTATTCATTCAATAAGAAGATAGTTTTCTCCACCGGCTGCTTCATCTTTTTACTAATTTCATCCAGATTATCCATCACCACAGAACGAGAAATGTCCTACTGACTATTCAATACTTATTTCATTTCTTACATGTTCTCTCATTTCATAGAAAGAACGAAAAGAAAAACAACCATATAAATAGAGTGATATCAGTGAACTAAGATAGTCAATGTTCTAGATAGAACATTGATCCATATTAAATTATATGTATAGTTATACATATACACATATTTACTTTTGTTTTAAATGTCTAACAACAACAACGATCCCTGTCAACTCCCGCCCGCCTATGGTCACCTTCCCCCCTCTTACTCCCCCGTCCGGAACCGGTATGTTATTCTTTCAGAGATGAATTTTATAAATATATTTTTTTTATCCCTATTTCTATTTAGGCATCAGCACCATTAGTGCAGGTTCCAGCGGTACAACAACCCCGTAAGTAACCCACTATAGTTTTTGATCATCAATTTATGTTTTTATTTTAGCTTCCACCCGTCTCAACAGCCTCCGTCCCAACAACCCCCGTCGCAACATCACCAACCCCGTGAGTTGCATATACGTTTTATATTAATTTTTTCTTTTGTAATGGTAAAAACACCATTACACGGTACTGATTTATAGTTTTCATTCCTACGAGATGTTTTTTTTTTTATTAATTTAAATGCATATCATCTCTTCAGTCAGTCGAGAAATAAATAATCGAAAGAAAAGAGAAAATCTACCATATCGAGGGACAGATAGAATAGGAAGAAAAGATAAACTAGAAAGTAATCGATCATCACCGACGAAAAAATTTTTCTTCGTTCTCTTATCCATCGATAAAGATGACTCAATTAATATCGATGAAAATTTCATAAAATGAGGAATGTTTTAATAAAAACAACTTAAGCATTAAAATCGATAATTCTGATTTCTAGAGAAAAAATTGATTTTAATCGAGTTTGTCCGAACAAAATCGATTTTTGTTTTAAATTAAATCAAAAACTATTATATTTAATCGATTTCTTTTTATTTTCTAATAAAAAATCGATTTTAAGCAGGTTTTTTTGATTTTTTTATATGAGTAGATGAGCAGAAAACAACTGTTTTCTCTCTTGAAAATTTTTTTTCTCTATTTCTTCTTCTTTTACATTGATTGTCTTGACAACGGGCACGTTGAGAAGGATATAAAAGAACAGAAATCGATAGAGACAACACTTTTCTCATATTTTTTTCTCATGAAAAAAAGAAGATAAATTTTCAAATGTGTCAAAAGGCATATGAGTCATTAAATCATTTGGTTGACGTGAGTATTAGAAGAAAAAAAGATCGATGATAATAGGGAGAGTTTGGACATAACATCGATAGCGACTTCTGATAATGATTTTGACATTCTCTCTTCTTTTTGAAAATAATTTTTTTTTTGTTTCAGAATCCCACCAATGCCTCCGCCGTCAACACCATCCTCCCCCAAATCCAACAACAACTCGACACCATCCTTCGCCATCTCCACTACCAACAACAACTACTCAACAACATTCACCACCACCTCGGCCTACCACCACCACCACCACCACCTCAACAATAAACTTTTTTTTCTTGTCTTCTTTCCATTTTCTTTTTTCTTGTCTTTTTGTTGTTATTTTTCTTATTTTGTTAAACAAAAATAAATTCAAAAAAAACATCATATCTCCTTTTCGTCTTTCAAAAGATACTCGTGAATGCGAAGATTTCAATTAATTCATGATCATCTTTACTTTCTTTTATCGAGTGAATCATTAGATTGAAATGATTTCTTTGTTTGTTGTGTCTGTAAATCTGGTAGAATAGGATTGGTATATTCGATGGTCAATAAAAAAACGGAGAGATAAAATGATAAGGTCGAGATAAACTACACACATTGAATTCTTTCACTGTCAACACTATCCATGCGAATCAAGATGATTCGTATAGATAGTGTCGACAATGAAAAATGTGAATATGTATGTGAAGACGTTGTTTATTGGGAAGAGAGAAGACACACACACACAATGGAAACGAAGCGAAACGTATATATAGGCTGTAATATACAAATGACACAGGAATCTCGATCATATGAGAATGATTCAAGAATTCCAGTCATGAGTATATGATTCAAGAATGTATATACAGCTTGTAGAAGAGAAAAGAGTGATGTATCATGGCTGGAAGCCATGACAACCAGGTATTTCGAAAAAATATCATTGAGATTCTGATATTCAAAAATTTTAATATAACGCAATTTTTTTAGAAAGATGATGAAATTGAATTTATAAGGGATAGCTACCAACGAAACTTGAACTTCGATATGCTAAACGAGAATTATTTTCCTATGAATCAGACAATTTTCTCCTGAAAGCTAAACGCCAGTCTGATAGAGGGATACATAAATAACTTTTTAGTACAGTTTTTAATAGACTTAAATGTGCAACTTTTGCACCTTTTTTCAGTTCATTATAGCAATACGACATGTCTTAGACAAAGAATGCTGCAAAATTTGTAATTATTTTCCAATATTAGTCACTTGTTATTATTATTATTATGCTTTGCCACTGAAGGATAAAAAAAACTCCTGAATAATAATAATAAGGATACATAAGAGTTTGAAGGTAAATTCTAATATTTTTTTTCTCATTGATATGTCTACTGATTATGGAATCGATAGTGTCCTTCACTTGATACAAATATAATCAATTCAAACATTTCCCCTTATACAACATTCTACTTACATCGAATAAATTCAAAAAATAATTCATAATTAGAACCTTTATTCAACAATAACATTTACAAGATAATTTTTGTTTTTATTGATCATTGATGACGATTTCATAGCTTAATAAGATATGTTTTATTTATGTTTGAAATTTTATCTTATGTTAGATGAAAATTTTTATACTCAGTAAGTATTTGTTTTATTATTCAAGTAATCATATATTATAAATAATAATAATGAGAAGGTCAAAAAAAATGTATGCATATGATGGTGTGATCTCATAATAAACGATCAATCATACATGACAATGAATAAATTCATGCGACTTTTTTGTTTTAGTAATATTTTATTGCATGCCTATTAAGAGAATAAAACAGATATTCATCACTTACAATCAAAATTGTACCGAAATCAGATATGATTTGAAAAGTTTTAATATGATTAAAATTTTCAAACGAATAATTGGTGATCTGTAAAAATAGATTACTGAACAAGAAAAATATTAAATCAAAGTCTACGAGAATAAATCCAGTGTTCTGAATGATGAGTGCATTAAGCAAAATCAAAGTGAATGTGCTACGCACTTATTTTGATTTGCACGCTATTTTGCACAGCCCTTGAAAAACAGAATGCCAGGTCCCGCACTTTATTATAACATTTTTCACTTTGTTTCATCTTTACAATGAATATTCTTATTTATTATAGTCTTTGATTTAAGCAAATAGTCTTTTCTTACTTTTATTCTACATAATTCATAAAGAACAACCATCCGAACACTCTCAAATAATGTCTATAGAAAAATTTTTAATTCAATCTATGAAGTCATGATTCGATCAATCCAAAGAAAATTCAAATAATAATAGCAACCAAATGCCTTCGAATGATGTGGTAGTTTCACTTGAAGAATGCGTGTTACTTGAAGATAATGTTAATGAGATCGAAATCAAAACAATTGATAATAATTCATTACCATCATCAATCCCGTCTTTCAGAACTTTGACAGATTGAAATAATATTATTTCAATACCTGTGAAAAAAGTTATGACAACTGAATCAACACCTAAACGTTCACGATATTCAGCAACATATTGATAAAGTTGGGAAGAAAAGGAAGGGGTTATGTACAAGACATATGAATTTGATTTATTTGGTACACGAACAGAAAAACTTATATGTTGGTTGTACTTAACAGATAATACAGCAATGCGTTGTCATTTATGCGAAAAATACGCAAAGACAAGAAACAGTAATGGTAGGCGAGCTAAGATTATTTTTTAAAGTTTCAAAATGAATTTAATTTTTTAAAACGGAATAAAAAAAAGTTTCACCTTTATAGGTTAAGAGAATCTATGGTGTACAATTGGCTATAGAACGTTAAAAATAGATAAAATTAAGTAACATCAGCAAAGTGAAACACATAACGATGCAAAAGCACTGGAGCTTCAAGTTAGTTCAAAATTACAACTAGAATAGGTTGATACTCAATCAAAACAACGATCCAAGCATCAAGAAGCTATTGAAAATTTAACCGTTTCATCTATTCGTATTTGCCAGATGGATCAATCATTAAACAGTTTTAGTTCATTGTGTTCGTTACTGGAAAAAACTGGTGTAAAATTGCTACCTGCTGAAGTAAGTGGTGTGCCTTACAGAAATGCTTATGCTGCTTTATCTTTTCTCCAAAATGTAAGTCAATATCTTCCTGAAGAATTGATAGAAAAAATATATTAAAAGCCAGTACTACCAGTACGTATGCAACATTTTCTAAATGGACAATTGATTTGCATCCTTTTTATTTGGGTTTGATGATGGATGAATCTAAATCTAGGGGTACTCAAAAAGTTTAATCGTATATGTTAAACATTTGGACTATTTCGAGCCCAAAAACATCATATTATTGTTTACTTGATCTCGATGGTGATGGTATAACTCATAATACAGTTGATTCTATTAGTTGGATGTGGAGCGAAGATGATATAAATCCTAGAAATACTTGCTGGTTCGCATCAGATAATGCAAGTACATTAACGAGTGAGTAAAATCGTTTTTTTTTAGAATAAATTAGAACAAGTGCTGCTTATTTGTTTTTATCTGCTTTGCTACAGGGGTTTATAACGGTGTCACTGAGAAATTGCGTCAAAAATGGAATGCTGCAGGGATAGGCGTTAGTCCATGTGCGGCTCATACGTTTTCTCTTGTTGGTAGCCAAGCTGCTTATGCTTTTACTGGTAAGGCATTTTTATAAATTCCGAAAGAAAGAGTATGTGATACTAAAATACTTCTTTTCATTTTAGATGATAATAAATTGGGACCCATAAATCCATCAGTTTCTAAGTTAGAATCGTATATTAATAAAATATATAGCTACTTCTCACGTAACTCAAGTCATCAAGCAAAACCTAAAACTTGGCAACGACTTTTGACACGACCAGAGCTTCAATTTAAGCGTCTATTTGATATACAGTGGTCATGTATTCGAGATAGCATAAAACCAATTATAGAGAATATTCAATCGAGTAAATCAAAGCATATTCGTTTTCAGTGAGATTTATATTGCTTAACTTTTACTATAGATTCACAAATATTTTTTATAGTACTTGAAGAAGTATCGATAGATTGGACATGTTCCAATACAGATCGTGAAATTGCCTGTGAACTACGAAAACAATTACTACGTGACGATTTTTTATTTATTATACATTTTCATCATGATCTACATGAATGCATTTTGGATGAAGTTTTCTTTTGTTTTATTACGATGAACGAAATATTTTTTTTCTATTGTTCCGGACCAGTAACAGAAATACTACACGATAATGGTTTTTCATACTTACAATCGATGAAAGTAATTTATGAAAAGAAGTATCACCGGTATGGAGTCCATCGTTATCGAATTATATTCCAGAAACGAAGCAGCATTTTATGGTCTGTTTAAGATCGAACCAGATGATCAAAAAAAATGATCTCAGGAATGTTGTGATTATATTCGAAGATTGCTTCAAGAACTAGATCGTCGTTTCATAAAATGTCCTTTACGTGAAAATTTATCAATATTATTCAATCCGAATTATCTTATAGCTCATAAAGAAATTGTTGATAAACTAGAATATGGACGAAAAGCATTAAATTATCTTCAAGAAAATTATAAAAATTTACCATCATTTAATAAAACTGCAGTACAAGGTAAATGGGAATTAATTAAAATACCGTTGGCTAAATATTTAAAAACTTTAATAACTCATACATGAAAATATCGTTGGAAATCCTTTATTTTACACAAGCCAGCTGTAAGTGCACATTTTGTTGAACAGTTTAAAAATATTGTAGTACTGTTGTCAATCTATTTACTACCATCATCTAACTCTGCTGAATGTGAACGAGGGTTCTCAGCTGCAAATCGTGTACAAACAAATGGACGTAGTCGATTAACGGTTGCTACACTAAATGTATTACTGAATGTTCGTCTATTATTAACTGATGATATACGCAGGTAAATACTTTATTGGTCTGTTGAAAACAATATTTTTTTTTGGTTTATTTCTTTTTAGTACAAGATGTCGATTTGTTATAGAAAAAGCATTTGAGTCATGGAATGATTATGTAAGTAAACGTCGTTACACTCGAACTAAATTACTTATTGATGTTGCTGATGATTACGAGTCTACAAGACAAACACGTCGACATGAACAAAAACGAAAATTAATGCTAACTATCGATAATGAAATGAAAAGAAAGAAACAGAAAGTAAAAGCTATTAAATGTGAGTTCTTGAATTCTTTCATCCGGTGACTCTGAACAAGTTAATTCGATTCAACGTTGTCACCAAAAAGAATTTTACGAATAGATAGAAGATAACTGTTCAAGATGGCTTTTTAATGACTGTCGAATCGAGTTAAGAGTGTCTACAGATTCAACAAACTGGTTTTATGATGATTATGTAGACATGCATCGTGTAGAAGAAGATAGTGGTTACGATGATAAATAAGTCAATTATGTTTTTCTCTTCTCAAATGAGTAGTAAGGATTATGTGACTTTTTTTGTTTTCTATTATATTTATTTTTGGTGAACATAACTGAATATCTAGATGTACAGATAATCCTCTTTGCTGATTTATTTTTTTGTTAATCTTGTGATTTAAGGATGATTTGTAATTGTATCTGTATTTTTTTTCTATTTTATTTGTAAATGTTGTGACTCAATGATGATTTATAGATTGTTTTAGATTATTATTTATATGTATATAAAGTATAAAGTATTATTTCTTTTTTTTCGATATACTTATATATTTTCACTTTGCTGCACTTTGGCTCTTGAAACAGAATGCAACATCTCACTTTACCTCCGGAAAAAGAGTGTGGTATCTCACTTTATTTCGAATTCTATTTCAGAACACTGAATAAATCAACACAAAAATATATGAAATATGTTTGTGTATAATACATGTGAAAGTATATTTTAACAAATAATTTGGAATAAACTGTTGTCAGTAAACATTTAATTAAAAAACAAATATCAATACTCTGTGCATCTCTTAGAAATAAAGATATGTCGATGGCTACAAAATAGATTATACCATTGTGTCGCGGCTAAAAATGCATTAGATTGTTAGTATAAATATTTATACACGTCTATATTCAAGATATGGATAGTCTACTACGTAAATACTTTTTTTTTTATTCTACTAGATCAAATTAGAGAATGTGTTCTGATGTATAAAAGAATAAATATGAACAATATATTGATTTTCATCATTTTATTATTTCTTGAATTTTCTTCAGATATTTTTTCTATTTATTTTATTTTTTTAATGAAATAAACGTGATTCTAATCGTTTATGTGTCCAGAATCATGACTATGCATATATAGCTTCGTATAAGCGTTTATTCGATCATATCGTTAAACTGTCATTTTATGTTGAAAAGTAATATATCAAATTAAAGGACAATCGAAAAGGTAATGAAAAGAAATAACACACAACAACCATGAAAACAAGTATGACCATGACTATCGATGAGTAATCAAAATGTCCTTAATATATATATTTATTTGAAATAAGAAATATTTTGAAAAACGTTTCGAAGGACAAATTATTAACATATACCTCTGCTTTAAAATATCTGTTTTGAACATCTCTAGCCTTTGGATAAATTACTAGTTGTATGTTGTCTAATTTTGTTCTTTCAAACATTTCAGAAATATATGAACACAATACAATGTTGATATACAGTTAAACTAAATATACTTTCAATATATAAACATTCCTCGAATTTCAACTGTTCTGTTTGTTTTTTCTGTTCTCATTTATTACATGAATTTTTCAATCAACGAAAATTTGACTGGAGTTAATATATTCTGTTTCAATTGATTCTTCATACCATCATGGTTGGCTCCCAAGATTATGTCACAATTACAAATTTCTTTTTTTCCTTAACCACGTAGAGTACGTTTTTAATGTATATATTCTCTCTCTCGTAGAAAACAATCTTGCAAACATAAATTCTTTGCTTGCTTGTTCCTTTATTTGTGCGTCCGCACTTCACTATTTGGTCCAAGAATAAGGTGAAAATAAAAGGAATTATTTTTCATGAAACTTGACCAATGGGTAATTGACGGCGACGATTTCGAATCTGAGGTCAGATTTGATTAATTAATAGTTTTATCTATAAAACTTGCCTGAAGTATAATTGAGGACGGGAAATCTGAATCCAAGGTCGGTTTTAATTAATTAATTATTAATTATTACTGGATTGTTAGTCATTGATTTTTTCCGGAAATTCGACCAAATGGTAATCGAGTGCGTGGAGTCTGAATACGAGGTCAATTTGAATTGATTGATTGGTAAATAATCATTACCTGGTTATTCATTATGAATATTTTATGAAAAGTTGGTCACAGATATTCAATGTAGAAGCCAGAATCTATGATCGGTAATGATATTTAGGCGGCAATAGTAACAGATAATAAGATTTACTAATCTCATTATTGTGCTGGAGAAAAATGAGTTCAACTTTCTGTTTAGAATGTTAAACTCAAACATGTAGATAGATGTGCTAGGCGGAATAACAAAGTTTGATTGTGCTGATTTCGATTCGTGGAATTATGCAAATAAGCAATTGGGTGATAGCTCAAAAATAGCACTTCTACGAGAAAAAGCTAAGCGAGTCCACAGAAGAGTGTTACTTGTCGATAGTCTATTCCGTAAATATTTTATTATTATTATACTAGATCAAATTAGAGAATGTGTTCTGATGTATAAAAGAATAAATATGAACAATATATTGATTTTCATCATTTTATTATTTCTTGAATTTTCTTCAGATGTTTTTTCTATTCATTTTATTTGTTTTTAATGAAATAAACGTGATTCTAATCGTTTATGTGTCCAGAATCATGACTATGCATTTATTGCTTCGCATAGGCATTTATTCGATCATATCGTTAAGCTGTCATTTTATGTTGAAAAGCAATATATCAAATTAAAGGATAATCGAAAAGGTAATGAAAAGAAATAACAAACAACAAACATCAAAACAAGTATGGCCATGACTATCGATAAATAATCAAAATGTCCTTAATATAATATTTTTATTTCGAATAAGAAATATTTTGTAAAACTTCTTGAAGGACAAACTATTGGCAGTCTGTTTTTAAAAAGAAAAGTAGATAGAGTAGGTTTTTAATACATTTATTATTTAAAAGAAAAAATTACAAAAATACAAAAAAATGAAAAAGGATAAAATGAAAAAAAAGAAAAAAAGTAAAATGAAGGAGCATACAAATAGAAGCACACTAGTATATAAAGGGTATAATAGAAAACTAAGTTGGTTAATATATGATAGAAAAAGAACAAACTGATTTTTAATGTTTTTGGCCATTGGTGATCTTCACCTATGGCTCATTTTTTCTTAACAGTTTATTCAAATATTCTTCTCATTTCAAGGAAATGATGAATACTGTTACTATTCAGAAACAAGTAAAAAATGAACGATTACCATCAGTCTGCTACTAAACTATTTTGCTTACATTACAGCACAATTGTCAAGCTGAGTAAATGGATGGATATCACATTAGAAACGAATAAGTGTAACCATGATTCTGTTCAACTATCTCATAAACTTCCAAACAAGGTTCCAAAGTATTAGTCAAAAACTAACATTATCTAACAAATAGATGAATCTGACCCATCGGGACGGGGGTTTCACTCATTTCACTCAACTCAAAAGAAAAATCTGCGTATTATATATGGACTAAGATTACATTAGAACTTAACGTCAGTTTAGCAACGGTCCCAATCAATTATTTTGCTTGTTTACAAGCAAAGAAACTCATTGTTTCAAGGTATAAAAAGTCACACAGAGAAAAAACAATTCTAACAAGCATTCTATTCAACTATGGTGGTCATCTCGAAGGAAATTTTCGTAGTTCGTAACATAATCCAATCTTCCATTATTAATGGATTCTTCTAAGCACGATTCTATTTAACTACTTCGCAGAATACAAAGTAAAGGATGAAGATCTCGAATTTGATCGAAGATTCTTTTTCAAATGACTATTACTAACTAAGTTTCGTTCAACTATACTGAACATTTCGAAGTAAACCTTAATAGGTTGTGGTATGATGCAGTACTGTAACGCACATGAATTGCAAGGGCAAAACTTATGTTCAACTATTTTGATCATTTCTAGATAAAGCTTCGCGATCGATGATATCATCGAAGGTCTTATGGCAAACGAACACCTATCACAATGGTTCTATTCAAAAACTATTCTTACTATCGAGCAAAAACCAACAGATGACGAATTGATTCATTCTTAATGAAACATGAAAACTTTCAATTAGAGATCAGTGCAACTACTCTTCGCAGGTCCCAGTAAAGGATTGGGATTCTAGTTTGATACGAAATCTTGTAATACGCGAATTATTTTAAATAAGATTTTATTTCAATATTTTGTTCATCAACAAGAGAAAGTTTTCACTATATTGAATGACCGAATGTAAAATGGCACATGGATCGCCATAATAACCATTGTACGCATATCTTCCACTCCTCTAAAACTAAAAGATCTGAATTCAATCACATGATCGCGAATAACATTCTACATGAATAGTTTCTATTTGGTGTCTATCCGACCACGTCACTCACGTAGATGCAAACAGTTGGAATCTACAACATAATCGACCATTACAGTAGCAATGAATAATATTAATCAGAGATCTATCCAATCGTTCGGCACATCTGAATGCAAGAAATTGGAATCGATGACATGATCAAAAATGACATTGAAAACGGATAATTCTTACCACGGTTTTGTTGAACTGTTTTGCTCACTTAAATCCAAGAAATTGAAATTAGCGGCATGATCAAAAATTACATGGGAAACGCACGTGTTTTACCATGCTTCTATTCAATTGTTTTCCTCAATTCAATGTAGCGAGTTAAAGTTGGCGACATAGTCAAAGATTACATTAACTACGAATAGTTCTTACCACGGTTCTGTTCAACAATTTTTCTCAATTCGATCGAAAGAATTGAAATTCGTGACATTATCGATGAGCACATCGGAAACGGATAATTCTTAGAACGGTTTTGTTCAACTGTTTTCCTCAATTTGATGTAGCAAGTTAAAATCAGCGACATAATCGAAGATTACATTAACCACGAATAGTTCTTAACATGATTCTGTTCAGCTATTTTTCTCAATTCGATGCAAAGGATGGAAATTCGTAGCATGATTGATGAGCACATTGGAAATAAATAATTGTAACCAACAGTCTGTTCAACAGTTTTGCTCGCTTAAATGCAAGAAATTGAAATCGGCGACATAATCAAACATCACATTAACCACGAATCGCTCTTAATACGGTTCTGTTCAATTATTTTTCTTAATTCGATGCAAAGGATAGAAATTCGTGGCATGATCAATGATCTCATGGGAAATAGATGGTCGTAATCAAAAATCTGTTCAACTTTTTTGCTCATTTCGAAACAACAGTATGTAGTGTATGATACAACGGACGATGGCATGGTAAATTATTACCCCACACAATACACTTGTTTAACTCCTTTGTTTACTTCGAAGAATAAATCGAAAACCGATAATATATTCAAGATCACATTGGAAATCAACAGTTACAACCAAGACTTAGTTCCACTGTTTCGCTCGATTGAGTGCAGTAGGTTGGGATCAGTGATATGATCGGTGGTCATATTGAAAATAAATGGTTGTAAGTATAAATCTGTTCTACTGTTTCACTCAATTCTTAGGGAAGCATTGAAATCGGTTGCATAATCAAAGATCACATGAGAAATAAATAATCAAAAGTAGATACCCATTCAACTGTTTTGCTCACTTCCATAAGAAGAATTGAAATGAGTGATATGTTTGATGACCATATTAGAAACGATCAGTTCTTAGTAGGGTTCTTTACCACTGTTCCACATGCTTTGGTGTAAGGTGATGAAGTGGACGATGTGATTGAAGATCACATTCGAAATGAATATTTGCAACCAGAGCTCTGTACAACTATTTCGCTGATTTTGGATGAAAAAGTATGGATTGACTGACCTAATGGAGGATAATATAACAAATGAATGCTCTGCACAATGAACACGTTCAGATATTTTGTTACTTTTCAGTAAAGATTGGAACTTTGTAATATGTTGAAGATCATATGTAAAATAAACAGTTCGAATTAGGGTTCTGTTCAACTGTTTCACTCACTTCGATGCAAAGAGTTTAAAGCTGTGACATACCTGCAGCTCATATAAGAATTGAATGGTTCTTGGTAGGGTTTTGTTCAACTTGTTTACAGAATTTTCACGCAAAGATATGAAACTAGTGGTCTAATCGAGGATCACACTGCGAATCCACGATTCTTAATAGAATCTTTTTCAACTGTTTCGCTCACTACGATTCAAAGAGTCAAGGGTGATAACATGATGGAAGACCATACGTTAAATAAAGAATTCTAACCAGAGTTCCATTCAACTGTTTTCTCTCAATTCAATGTAAAGAGTCCAAATTGTGTGACATGAATGCAGATTACATGGAAAATAAATAGTTCTAACCAGGACTCTGTTCAATTGCTTCGCTCCCAACGACACAAAGAGTTAAAATCAGTGACTTGATTGACAATAACATTGAAAATGAATAGTTCTAAGGATCGTTCTCTTCAACTATATTGCTAAGTTCTTAATAAAATCAAACTTTTTTAACATTATCCAATTTCAGATCGTACTTTGAATAATTTCAACAATGATCCGATTCCACTATTTTGCATCGTTTCCAACCATTCGTTCGATGGAAGTGACATGATCGAAGATCACATTAGAAATGAATAGTTCTTACTAGGGTTCTATTCAGTTATTTTTCAGTAGTTTGGAGGAAAAGCGTTGAGTTGTTAACATGATTCGAGAAGATGAAATAAATGAGTAATTTGTACAAACGCTTGTAAAAATTATGTTGCACTAATTCAAGGAAACTTTTAAGTTTCATGATATGATTGAATATTACATTATGAATGAATTGGTTTAATCAAGATTTTGTTCAACTATTCTGCTTCATTTGAAAACGAGAGTCGGAGATTGGTGACTAAATCGAAGATCGCATTAGAAAGAGCTAGTTTTAACCAGAGTTTTATTCAAATATTTTTCATGATTTGGAAGTTGTGATCACAAGTGTACGGCGGCATCGAAGATCGCATTAGAAATGAATGTTTCTCATTAGGATTCTGTAAAACTATTTTATGTGGTTTGGGATCATTAGTTTGTTGTCTATCACATAATCAAAGATCACATTGGTGATGAATAGTTCTAATTAGGGTTCTGTGCAACTCTTACTCATCCTTCGAACTATACGTCAGATGTTGATGACAGGATCAAGGCGATAGTGAAAATGAATAGGTCTTATCAGAGTTCTGTTCTACTATCTTCCATCAGTTTAAATTATTAGACCGATGTAGATGATATTATTATAAAGTGCACGAGAAATGAAGAGTTTTGACAATCGTGTTGTTCGGCGATGTTATCACTATCAAGAACCCCTTCAGTACTTTATTGAAAAGTGTAAAATCATCGCTAATGAATGAATTTTAGTGGTAGCCCAACCATTTTGTGCGATCATTGCCAAAACTGCAATGCATAATGCCATTTGTAAGCGGGATATCATTTTGATGATTTAAAGAAAATTGAGTAAATCAATTGTATTTGTGTATAATTTTGCAGCTATATTCTCCGTCTTTATATACTATTTAGTAACGTAGGAGAAAAAATAGAGAAGAAAATGCAAGAAAAAAAAGCATAAATAAGTGATAGAAAATGGAGGCAAATGCTTTTTTCCTATTTCTCTCACTATTCTAAAATTATGGTAGGCTACTCCTAACATTTCGATAGCTATCCAATAGGATAACAATACACGCTCACTTGCACATACAATGAAAAAAAAATGTTTCTAACAAGACAAGAACGAAAAAAATCTTTTTTTTCTTTCTTCCTGTCTTCACAAAATCAACGAACCGTATTTTCAATATAGCTCGCTTCGACGAACGTGTACGTTTGTTTAAATGTATATGTATATATATTTAAAAAAAGAAGCTACATACACACACGTATATATATATAACACGATCATACAAAGAGTGAACACTAGAAATATCATAATAAAGGAGAAGAAAGACGAATAACATAAAATGTGAGAAGATATCATGTCCAGAGAAGAGAAGAAGAAGAAAAAAAAATATAATACAACCTAGACCTGCTAACAATCGTCCCTCTCCCCAAAAATTGTATATTCTCACATATGAGGTAGAAACAGTAACAAAAAATGAACGCGTGTAAAAATTTAAACGGAAAGAAAAGAATAACATTAACATTTGAAGAAGATGATGAATGAAATTCTTTGATTGTTGGTTTACAATTTTTTATTTCCCAATAGATAATTATGAATGTTAAATTAATAATTGTTTTAATAGATAAATAGTTAAAAAAATTTTAATGAATAATTTATTTTTAATCGACGCTGCTGAATTTGTTTTCGTATTAATTTATATTGATTGAAAATTAATCGGCGATTTTTAATAATTAATTTTAAATCATTATGAAATTTTCATCTTCAATATTTTTGTTTGTAATAAATCTTTTATTAATTTATTATATAATGTATGATCAATAATTAATTCATCATCATTATTTGCCATTAATTCTAATGTAAAATAATTTGTATCAATTAATTTTCAACTTGTTCAGTATAAAATGTAAAGATTTAGAATATATATCAATTAAATGTGCATATTCAAGAGGAAATTCAGTTAAATATGTAGAAAATTTATATATATATTCATTATATTGATCAACTTGTTTATCTAATAAATGAAAATATTCATCACTTAATTTTAATGAATTTGTATCATTCTTATCGAATAATTATTCATGTTTAATTTTGTATTTTTATCAGAATTATACGAATAATGATGTGTACGTAATTGTGTATAAAATTGACGCAAATTTATTGGTTCGTCAAGTTTGGAACGTTTTAATGAAAATAATTTTAAAAAAGAATTATTTTCAATTGAAGATAATATCTAATTATATAATTCATTAATACGTTCTTTTATTGTTTCACGTTCATTTCGAATATGATTATTTGATATTAAAACTATTAATAGTGATGTTGATTCATATTATAAATACATGTAATTTATCTAATTGTTGTTGACAATTAATTAAAAGACTTTGCAGTATATTATCATTTGTTTGATTTTTCGTTAATAGTCAAAAATTGTTCAAATTCACTCATTGATTTCATAAACTCTTTATCTAATTGATCAATTTCATTGAATGAAATCAAATAATATTCATATTAATCAGATATTTGTCTACAACGTTTAAGAAAAATTTGAATAATTTGTTAATAATAGTTCTGTACGTTGTTGAAATTGTTGTAGAATATTTGCTGAATTTTCAGTATCTATCGTATTATTATTATCTTGTTGAAAATTTTCTTTTATTAAAATAATTGTTTGTACATGTTCTTGAAGATATTTAAGATCATTTTGTAAATTAATTCCTGCATTTAAAATATTTTTTATTTTATCATTATTAATATTTAATGTTAACAATTCTAATTGTTACAGTAAACATCCATATTGATTTTGTTTAATATGTACCTATATCCAAATCATCATGTAATTCCTGATCATTTTATTCATATTTAGCATGAACATTTTATTGAAGATCTAGATAAATATTTAATTGTTGGTGCACCAAAATACATTGATGTGTTGTTGCTAGTGTAAATGATACATTAAGATAATCACAAAATACATTTATATCTGAGCCATCTTGATTTAGTGAGTTACGTAATAAATGTGTGATTGCTGTTGTTTGGAGAATTTTTATATCATATATATGTTGTTATTTAATTAGTAATTCATTACGACGATTTTCTTCAACATTTTACATATGTACGAGACGTCATTTATTAATAATTTGTCCTAATGTTGAAAAATATATTTCAATTTATAAATCCCATATACAAAAATGATTCGATAAATGTTTCATATTGTTTGATTTTATTTTCATCCTCAAATAGTTTTGTAATAATTTGTAAATCAATAAATTTAGTTTTTATATATTCAGGTAAATAAATTAACTGCTGTTGTTGTAATTCATGTAAATTTATATTTAATTGTTTATAACGTGTATATAATAAGCATATATCAGTATATTGGTATATATTTAATTAATGATAATTCTTTTAACTTTATTAATATTGTAATATCAAACATATTTAATAATATTGGATATTGTTCTTGTTCAAGTTATGTTGGTGCTTCATCATGAATCTCTAAACACGCATTTATAATCACTGGCTTTTTTAACATAAATAATTGCTGTTAAGATGATATCGACCATGGTACGTTGTTTATATTTAAATATGATGTTGTTTGTCTGAACAAATAAAATTATGAATGATCATTTACCTTTTTCCAATGATGGTTTTGAATGTTATAATTGTTCATTGTCGTAGATGTTGGTGTTTTTTTTTTCTTTCTTAAAACAGATGGTGTTGTTTTTCCTTTTTGTTCTGATTATTGTTTATTCGCTTCTGTTTTTTTTTTGTATTTTTTTCATTTTTATTTTTTATTTATATATATATATATATATTATGTTATATTTTTTGTGTTATTTTATTTTCTTTTTCTTTTATTTACCTGACCATCTTTTGATATATTGTTCACGTGAAAAATAATTAATGTTAATAATTGACTTTGCATGTTTTTTTTCTTCATTGGATTTATAACTAATCATTACCTCTATTTGATCGCGATTAATTGTTATTTGATGACTTGTAAAGATCTTATCATCAAGTAATTGTGGCAGAATTTTATGGTAATTATATCAATAATACATCGGCCGAAGGATTCTATTTTGAAATTTTCGATTGTATTTTTTCTTCAACTTAAATTTTCCAATTTTTTTTGACTTTCTCTCTTTCGTTGTTCTGCTGTAAGCTGTGCTTGTATTTTCATTTGTTTTTGTTTTTGTTCTTTATAATGATTGAATTCTTCAATTTCTTCTCGTGTTGGATTAATTGCTAATGGTGATTGTTCATCAACTCGTGTAGATATTGTTGATTTTATTTTGTCAAATTTTGGTTTTAGTATTTTAATTAATTCGTCTTCACTAATATTTGATAATTTACGATCTTGAAGAGATTCTGTTAATTTGGTTTTACTAAATTTTGGTCTTAACATTTCAATCATCTCATTTTTGCTTACATCTGATAATTCATCGTTATGTTTAACATAAATAATTCTTGATGTTGTTGCTGTTTCAATTGGTTGATGAGCTGATTCTGACAGATTAATATGAAAAAATAATTCAAACACGGCTATGCAATCTGCTATTGCATATTGCTTCATCTTCAGTCGTTTTTTTATTTGTACTTGTTGATTGTATTGATATTTCGTAAGCCATCTGTTCTTCCATGTATTTAAATATAGATCAACGCCGCAATTCCATAGATTAAGAGTTTCTGTTTATCAAGAAATTTCTCAAATACATCTGCAACAGCATCTTGTAATGACCATACCTTATCTTAATCATCGTTGTCATTATCACTATCGTTATTATCATCAGATGTATCAAGTAAATGAACTCGTTCATTCCTGACTACATCTGCGCGCCTTTCCATTGCTGGATGCGCTGTAATATTGTCCTTATAATCCCTAAAATCAAACTGTAGATTAATTTTTTTAATATGATTACCTATGTAAATAAGATCAATATGTTGAAAGTGGACATATTCGTTTGCTATTGGTCCCCATGTAATTATTTCGTTGTTGTTGTTGTTGTTGAAAATAGTGTGACATATTTTTTTAATCTTTGTGTATAATATTGTCTGAGGATCAAGTAGATAGTCAATTTCAATCAGAATTATTGTTGAATCATACATTGAATGAACGAATTGTATTGGAATTAATGTACCACAATTTGTTTTTTCTCTTCTCACCGATTCGGTGTCCGCTACATATCCTTTTGTTTCTTTTGCTTTTCTAATAAGTTGATCAATTGTTGTTAATGTTGTTTGATAATATATGTGAAAGATGGTGATATTTTATATTGTATTGAAAGGTGAATGAATGTTCTTTTATTGTTCATTTCTTTCCACTTTCCTGGTTGTAGGTCGCCACTTTCGTTTTTCTTTAGAGAATTAAAAATGGTTCCATTAGGTTTTTATGAAACCTCTTTAGACAGAACCATTTTTGATAAAAAATCATAAATGGTTCCGTTAGTTTTTCACGAAACCTTTTTCTAGCCAGAACCTTTTTAAGAGGTTCTGTGGAGTACCCACTACCAGAACCCTTAAAAAAGTTCTACAAGACTCCTTTTTTTTCCAGAGTAGTGTTATTTGCTTATTGTAGCGTAAGCAGAAATAGATATGTAGTTGTATCGTTCTAAAAATTTAAGAAGCTTTCCGAAATTCTCTAGTTTGGAAAAAGATATTTTTTTCATAGAATTGTGGTTTGGGGTGATCGCCACCTGGTCATGCTATTGAACCTGATGAACAAACTGAAACATCTGAACCGTATCTAATTCTGTTTTCTTAAAGAACCATTTGTATAACGATAAATATTGGGCTTAAAAAGACATGAATGTTTGTTTCTTCGTTTTGTTCAAATAAGTCAGAGTTTAGGATTAGAAAATATGACGTCCCAAACCATTGAATACGGTGAGATATCTGTATTAAACAAGATCAATCTCAATCGAAGACAAAGAGCTCGAATTTGAGATTTACTTGTCGTTTATATATGAATCTATATAGAGATATTTCTATAAAACGATCATCGCTAGAGTGGATGTTTGTTTCGTAGCTTTCATGCAATCAATCGATTAAGATATAAGATAATCCAAATGAAAACTGTTTTGAACGATAGTTATATTAAATTTTCTTACAGAAAAGGGTTAGCGAATCCATAGGATGAGCGCTATCTTGTAGTGTATTTATGAAAGAAGGCACTAATACGCACAGTGGAGTTGTTCTTGCAATCCATAAAAGATTGAAAGCTATACCTATCGATGTAGATCAACCGAATACTATTGTGTTAACTGTTATTATTAGTAATAAAACTAGGATCCGGCGGGGTTGGCCCGATCCCTATTTTTTTCCCGAACCTGGTCCTATTTCCATCGGGATCGGAATCGGGACAAGTTGAAACTTTTTGGGACATAAATAATTATTTCCTATCGAAATGCAAATTTTTGTTCATTGAAAAACTCAATATAACGTTTCGTAAAAATAAAACTAGAAAACACGTGTACACGTGTCAAGAAAACTATGTTCATTAAAGAGAAATAAGAAGTTTTGATTATTCTTTAAGTTCATCTTCATTGATACAATATTAATATACCTTACAAAAGCCTAATGAGAATATCAATATACAGAAAACACAATTTGAATCGATGAAATTTTGAATTATATTATGAATATGAATAAGAGTGTCTAATAAAAATTAAAGCACTCTGATGAATAAAAAGAAAGACTTTGAATACCTAATCAAGAAATCTAGTGTCGAAGAAGAAAATGATTTTCTGCCTAGATTATATTAATGTGTATGATAGTAGTATGATTGACCTTGTCTTCAATCTTTTCTCTCGTTTCACTTTTAATGTGCTGAAATGTTTTATCTACTTCGAATAAATATTCGATTTCATTTGATTGACTAGTTTCATATAGCATCTGACAGATAAAACTCAGAATATTGGAATATATATTTCAGCGTCAGCTTTCCATCAACAAATCATAATACCATGAAATCTGATTGAGTGGTGTCTCATT
The DNA here is from genome assembly GCA_022393335.1 of Macrotrachela quadricornifera. NCBI lineage: Eukaryota > Metazoa > Rotifera > Eurotatoria > Philodinida > Philodinidae > Macrotrachela > Macrotrachela quadricornifera. The sequence continues at coordinate 188,626 of JAJEKB010021974.1, read as the reverse complement.
CGACATGTTTTTAGGAACCATTTGGGGTAGATTCAGAAAAATCAAGTTTAAACGGAACTGGGACGGGTTATTCTGTTAGAATGCGGGATCGGGATCGGAACAAAAAAAAACATTCGATCCCGCCGGACCCGGTATCTTAATCAAATGAAATTATTTCAATAATATAGCCAAAGGCTAAAATTATCAAATATTTTGATTTAATTTATTATTATTATTTTTACTGCAATTTTTTTATTCTAAATAATATTTTTTCAATATTATATTGTCAATGAAAACATCCTCAAAGGCACAAAGAATCGAAAAGAAAAAAATTCCGGAATATCAAATTTATTAATAATTATACACATAAATTGATATGTTAACGCTTTAGCTTTGTAATAATACATGGATTAGATAATCATTTTTTTATACACTATTTATTTTATTGATTTTTTTCAATGTAACAGAATAGTTCTGCTGAGTTTATGAAGCAGACAAAAAAGTATTTATACAATTTACAGAACGAAAGAAAACTCATTCTAATAATTGATGGAACAATTCAAAAAGGTTTCTATTCAAATACACAGAGTTTATTCTTATCCTTTATGAATGCAGTCGCCAAATCGTAAAACACATTTTTCTCGATTAAGATATATTTTGATGAATGTACACACTTCCTTTTTTTTTTATCAATATTTTTCACTAGGACGTCGCATTGTATAGATTATGAATTTAGAAATAAATTGAATCTAATATTAATTGCGCCAAGATTTCATTTACAGTCGTTCAACAATTGCAAATTCGTCAAAAATATCTAAAAATATTTATATTTGTTCAGCAATCTCAATAAAAAGAAAACATGTTTAACAAACATTATACTCAGTTTATTGTTTATCAGCATACAGAACTGTATAATCTGTTTTAATATTTGCATTTAGAAATAAATAATAGAAGATTTTGAGAACTAATAAGAGTATATTACTGATGTGACTTTGTCCTAACCAATTTTAGACGACAGATTGAGTGCATTCTGATATTTAGCTATGGATTCGAGTATTTATTTTAATATAAAATGAAAATAATGAAGATAAGAATGAGAACGAAGACAAAATTAAAGATAGGAAGCTTAACTGAGAGTGAAAGATGATTCTTCTGAGGTATAACTTTACTCTGTTATAATAAGAGTATGTTACATGCTATTAAAAGATGAATCCAAAGATTTGATTAAATATAATAAATTTTAGTAGTGCTTCGAAGAAAAACTTCAAAACGATCAAAAACTCCGATCATTCCATCAGTATTTCGTTGAGAAAATATGCAATTCTGATACAAGAGAGTTACTTCTCTTCAACATGAGATTCTTTTTCTTTTTTTTTCAACTAGATACAAGGTCAATATTTTTAGATTATTACATAAGACATTTCAGAGTTTTAATTTAGAAAAATGAAATGATATTATCATACTTTCATGTTTTAAATAGTTGAGAATCGCTGTTGATCATAAAAGCAACAGAAAGAAAAGTGTCAGACTACATTTTTTTTGTTGAGACAAGATCAAGAAAATAATTTCTTCTTGTATTGACTTTGTCCAAAAAGAAGAAAACAAATAGCACATGTAATGCTAGATATGATTCAACACGTTAATATATTTGATCATTTGTTAATTGTATTAAAAATGTTCATAATAAACGTCTTCCAGATTTTTGTAATATGCCACAAGACTGATCTATGTACGATTTTTTTCTTAGATGTAATAAGAAACATTTTATATCAAATGAATATCGCATTAAATTTTTTCTTATCGCAGACAATACTTCTTTCTTTCAATACGATATGTGTAAAGACATATGTGATGTCGCCTACTGCTAAGCAAAACAAAAGTTGTTCATTACAACTTATTCAAAGGTAAATAATTCATTGTAATTAAAATACATGTTGCGATGACGAAACAGTGCAAATCACAGAATAAACTGTAGTTTGCCAGAGCAACATGCTATTAAAGCGTACAAATCAAAGCATCGTTGGAGTTGCGTATTGTAAAAATTTGTTCAGTTATAAGAAGCAAGTATTCTAAAAGCTATTTAAATTGAAATATGCTTTTAAAGTAAAGTTTTCGACATTCTTTGAGTGTACTTGGTATTATGTTATAGATCATCTTAATAATGCAGTACTATCAAATTTAGTCCACTCGTGATCTTGTTTTGAGAAACGGATGACAATTTTATTTTAATATAATGAAAGAATCACTATCTCTTACTATTTTTAAAATAATACAATGCATTTGCCGTTCACTTTGAAAATAATGTGAAAACATTGGACACAATATCTATCTAAATTTGCAATTTTTATATTGCAAAAAAAAACATCTTAACATGTATCTACAGAAAAAAGATAAAGTTTTATTCAAATAGATAGAATACAACATAAGCCATGCACATTAATACATTAAATATTCGTATAATTTAATTAACCTGTTGATGGAACATGCGATACTTTGCCATTTTTATCAACAAAAACACAAACACGATCATAACGTAAATCTTTGATCACTTGTGTTCCTTGTTTGACGATGAATACTAATTGATAACCTACAATATAAATCTAATTATATTATTTGTATATATCAGCTCTAATTAACCTGTTTCTCGTTTGATAATATTAACTGCATCATCACCATTCATACCAACTAATTCTGGCCATTCTCGATATTTAACTATTCGTACTGGATTCGAACCTATGATTATATGAACTTAGAACCAAAAATTAAAGCAAAATTTGACATACGTTTGACAGAAACCACAGGTACATCAATATATCTCGTTCGTCCTATACCTAACAATTTCACTTCAATACGTCTTTCATTAACAAACAATAATTTATAATATTTATTTATAATTTTTGCATTGAGTACATGCAAATGTCGATGTTTGATACGAGTCGATCGATAACTAATATTGAAACTGACTGGAAATACAACTGCTCTACTTGTTTTTTGAATAATTGTTGCTGTTAAACCACCTGCCACTGATATATCTACTAATTGAATAATTAATCGACTATCACGTTCAATGAATGACAATGAACCAGTGGGATTTATGACTTGACCATACAATGTAAAATAGTTTCCATGATCAAAGAGGTTTGACAAAACTTCTATAATAAAGAAATCAAAGAAAAAAAATATTGAAATAATGTTAAAAATATACTTACTATGAACATATAATGTATTAATCACAAAAATAACGGAACATAATAAGTTCATATTAGTCTACAAAAATATAAACTTCTGATGAATAATACCTTCATTAATCGAATGATCAATTAAAAGAATTGAATTAATATATAAAAAACGTACAGTAAAAAAAATGAACATATTCTATTATTTTCATCCTACAATATTCGGAAGTTGTAAAATGATAAAAAATAGTGCACAACGTACACGAACAAATCATTTACAATCAGTATAACTCATATAACTGAATAGGATAAAGTATTGACAGTACCACATATCTCAATCAAGAGCAATTATCAGTTTTCTCCTAGCGCAATCTAAATTTTTTTTTGTATATTCTGTTAGACAGAAGAATTTTTCTACTCAAAATTCATGAAGCTTCCTAGTGAAAATACTGATTTAGCAAGTACGACTTGCTAGCACAAGTACTTCTATGCGTTTTTCGCAATATATTCCAGGAAATATTTATGAATAAATAAATATGGAAAAATCGTTTGAAGTTGTACAATTAATTAAAATAATGCAATAAACTAAAACATAGAGAAAAGCTATTTTAATAATTCATAAAATTGTTTTTTTTTACTTATATTTTAATATTGTCTATGTACAATTGACAAGAGAACGAGTACTGATGGTTTCTTGCAACATTTTCTTTTCGATATACTTAAAAAGTATATTACTATTTAAGCTAGTAAACTATTATTCCTTGAACAATTATATATTATAAAACTATGCGATGAAAAAAAGGGAAAAGCAAGACATGAATTTGTTTGTCTTCTCTGACGAAGACATTCACAGGTGTTAGATGATTGAACAAAAAAATGAAATAGAAATCATTTATATATGAAGAGAAGCGATATAATGTTTCAAATCTACATGAAATTTATTAATTTATACTATTTTTCTTGTTTATATTTGAAAATTAAGATATACTAGAAAATGTTTTTCACAATTACTTACCCAGAGAATGTCATATATTTTATACATTCTGACCTATGTATCTCATTAGAAAATAAAATGGAGAAATCTCGGATTTTATCTGAGTTATGTGTACTAGAAAAAATACATGAGATAGATGAATCACTCGAGAATGTCTGAACACGAAAATTATCATGAGAAAACTTTTCTATATATACGATTTCTATGGACTGTTTGCTCAGTCGAAAGGATTTGAACTCTGCCTTCATTTACCCTAGCAAAAACCATTTTTCTCATAACTTGATTTTTATTGGTTATTGCTCAACCAATAGGGTTTCGAGGCAAATGAAGTACAGAATCGAGTTCTCCGCAACAGAAAACCTTGAGGTAGAACATCTGTAATCCGAAGATAGAACTCTGGTTGCGGGTCAATGGTATCGTTGGCAAAATGGGAATCACTTCCTAGATAGTTGTGTTTGCCATATAGGTGACTCTTACGAGAACGCAATATATCAATGTTTATGCTCATCTTCGAACTCGATCGAGATATTAATAAAACTGAACTGTGTAGAAAATTTCACCACGATTTGACTTTCCTCTCGAAAGTTATCGTGTATATGGACGGCCAGATGGACGGACGGACACACTGACTGATTTGATAGTGCACTCACTTTTTGAGTACACAAAAAATAGATAAACAACATGCAAGTTCAATCTCTTCTATCTTCTTCGATAGACGAAAAACGTATACATAATATCATAATAAAAACATTTTTCTCCTTTTTCTTTCTCTCTCGCTCAGTTATCTCTTGATTTTACGGTCGGGCACATAGCTGAGTTGAAAATTTTTGTTTTTTATTCTTTCTATGCTTGATCCAATTTGATTCATTGTGATTATTCACTCACAGACTTTCTTGATATTTGAACATCAACAAATGAACTCTAGGTCATCGTATAACTAGTGGTAATGTGTTATTTATTCTATAGATTTTTATTCACAGATTATACAATACAGAGATGAAAAGATAATGTTACTAGTGTAAAGAAACAAGTGAGATAGAATTATTGTAAATATGACGCAAACAATGCTATTTTTCTTTTGAGCAACAAAAAGAAAAATTCAAAAATTTGCAGTCAAAATCAGAAGTACAACAGATAGATTAAAATAAATAATAATTTCAGTTTACTGTTAATATTTCGGCTATTTTAAATTACTCACACTTAAAATTTTTTCAAAAATTCATATATGAAAGAGGACATTCTACTAGACAAGAACATTCATCATCATTTTTAGACTACAATATGTTTAAGAATCATCATTAAAAACATTGTTAAAATCTTCAGTTCTTCTTAGAATGGATCCTGTTTCGAATCAAACCGTTCAATAAATATAGTGTGAGTTATTCTAATCCATCAATGCAATTTATTTTATGTTTGTAAATGTATATTTTTCTCCAGATTTGGTATAATTAATCATCCACCAGTTGTATTAAAGGAATAAGTTTCTACTATCAGAGTAACGCTTTTTTAACAATGAAAAGAAAATGTCTATATAGTCATCTTGCACTATGCTATGTAATTTGGTTTTGGTTAACATAATTTATAATATATTTTACTCAAAATCATAAAAGAAATTTAACTACCATTTTTAGTTTCGCTCTTGACCTTGATCGTATATACCTCTAATTGAAACAATATTGTTGTCCTTCATATAATAAAAATATATAAAATAATGTACTCATTAGCATCAAGTATTTGTATAAATATGCTTCTAAAAAATTAGCGTTCTGACAAACGGATGATTTCGCTCAATAACCAACCTTTTTCATCCACTAGTTATAGATCATATCTGTCAAAAATTCTTCTTTGTATGATTAGTTGTTGTGTATCTTTCCTCTTCAGTAGTATGTATATAGACATATGTGGTATCTTGCAATGTTAAGCACAGGAAAATTGCTTATTTTAATATTATAACGACAAGAAAAATTTTATTTTCATGTATTTGTTCAGGATGCAAAAAAATAGAAAAAAAAAGAATTTCTTTTTTTACAAATGATTATGGATAGTCTATTAAAAAGCAGTTTTTATGATTTATATGATCAGTTTCACTGTTTTGTTTGATTTTGTTGTTGTTGTTCAAGTTTCTTTTTTAAATCCGCTAATTGTTGAGCTTCTTGAGCATGAAAATAGGCGTTCTCAGCTGCTCGACCTCGTTCACTAAATGCTCCACCTGCTTGGCCAATAGAACCAGCTTGAGCTCCCAAATTAAAATTTTGTTCATTTGATGACATTCTCTTATGTTAATTGAAAATCTAAATTAGAATTTATTTTTAATATAAACTAACCAAAAACAACTAGAAAGTAATCTGAAGAATTAATTGTTTATAAATGTGTTTTTATATTCTTTTGCATGACGTATCTATTATTTGTCTCATGCAATAATATTTCGTATTCGTCAATGCTTTGATTCTACTATATTCTTTAATGACTAACAAATATAATATAATGAATCAGATCTGGTGAATAAGGTTACGATCAAAAGTACTGTCGGAACGTTCGATAAGGCTTAGAAATTATAATCATTATTTAAATTAATATAACGAGTATTTTTCAGTAAAACTTTTATTAATAAAATCTACTTTGTTTGTTTATATACTTCTATCGTTATACATATAACGTCAGCGGCATCAAATCAATACGCTCTCATATGATTGGTTAATTAATTAAACCAACGATAAGAAACATTGTTTATTTTCTAGTACAAAAATTCAGAAATAAAACTCAACAATATTTTTTGATTGATGTTAATATTTCATTTAAAAAAAAACCTGTTCCTAATCCGAGTCCTACTATAATGAATAAAATAGAAACCATAAATAGATTATATTGAAACAGATGTTAGATGATAAAGTGTTACAAAAAGAAAAGGAAGAATATAAATTCATTTTTTTTCGTTCTAGGATGGTTAAACTTGCATTACAATTAAAAGCAAATCTGGAGAATGTCACAGATTTTCATACTGCATCTTCGGATGATTTTATCTGGTATTTAAAAATAGATTGTTCAAAATGTCATGAGCAATCGGATAAATTTCATGATATATCATTACGAGAATCATCAAGTATAACTGGTAGTCGTGGTGAAGCTAATTTTTTAATGAAATGTAAATTTTGTTCTCAAGAAGGAAATTTAAATATTGAACCTATCAAGCCAACTGTGAATTATACAGCAGATGATTCGGATAATCATGCATTTAAAACAATTGTTATATTTGATTGTCGTGGTATTGAACCAGTTGATTGGCAACCTGGTAAAAAAGTCTTTTATTTATATTTAGATGAATATCAATTAAATTTATTTTTAGGTGATGGTTGGGCATGTCAAGGTGTAGAATCTGGTACTAAATTTAATGATATTGATTTATCTGAGAACAAGGAATGGATGGATTATGATGAGAAAGCTAAACAAGCTGTAGCAATCAATGAACTTGAATTTAAATTTGTTAAAGTTAAATAAAAGAACAAAAAATAAAGCAAACGCAATTCTTTTTAAATATATTCATTCATTTATGATATAAACGACAAATGACTAAGCATAAGAACATTTGTAGAAATTTTGACCTGCCCGTCCAACTTGAATTAATAGATAGATATGAGAAAAAAAACATGTAGACTAATATGCATTTTTTTTTCGTCTCTTTCACTCATGCATATCTATCGGTGAATTTTCTTTTTTCTATTCATTGAAAGTGGACATAAAAGTTCAATATTCATTTCACGTAATCTATTTAATATAATTTTTATTGCAATGTCATCAAATAATCCATCTTTATCATCGTCAATCTCGAATACAAATATTACTTATGAATCATCATTAGATCAATTACGTTCATTATTACCTGATTCAAATGCGAAAGGAATGTCTGATTATGATGTTGTTCGATCAGCGACTGATTATATTCAAACATTAATGAAAGATACTGGTACAGGAAATTGAAATATTAAATATGATAGATCTCAATGATTTTTTTGTACAAATTCTTTTGATATTGATTTCTTCTTTGTGTACAAATAAATATTCAAATTTGGAATGATATCGAAATCATTGGACTACATTACATACTCGTATCTATTTGTATCAAGAAATTGTCTAATGAGCATGATCTTATGTGTCTCTATTATATCTTACACAAACAATATTCTGCAGTAATATATTATTTGATGTATCATGAAAGTGAGGAAATAATTAACATATTAGAGAATAGGCGGAAGAAGATTTAGATGAATATCGTCTATGCACTTTTGCAAAAAACAAACCAAATGCGAATGTATTAATATTATATGAAATAACAGAGATACAATTGAAAGAAAGTATAGAATTCTAAAAAAAATTTGTAGTAGTACTATAGATAGAAGAAGAGTATATTCAATAGATCTCTGTTTTCAGCATACATTTAAAAAGTGAAATACTAGTTTTTTTTGTTTTTCTCAACAGAATAGGATTTAAGAAAAATTTTGTGAAATGAATTTATGGAAGTAATTCTATTGATTATGTCGTCATCTGTAGCATTATACCATCTGTACTTGTTGTGAATGATATTACGAATTGACGTTTGCATTATTACTGTTATTTAGTACGAAATAATATTGTATATACATTTAAAATAGATTGGTAGTATGAACGAATACATTCATAATATAATCGATAAGAGATGTCCTGAGATAACATATGGTTGCTGGATAAATGTTTACATACTACGATAGCTTTACGAATTTTTCAGTTGAACGAACATTTTTCTATGTTTTCGTTTCGATTTACATCCGTATTTTTTTGAACAATAAAAATCTTTCGTGTTTTCTTTTTTTACTATTATCAAGGTGACTTCATAGTTTTGAAAAGCAAAGGTATTTACAGGTAATGAGCGCTATTCTATGTTAACAATATGCTCGTAAAATGAAATTAGTTTGTAAGAATTGTACAATCCATCATACATGTAACACTAAACAGAAGAGTGTGGTTGAGCATATATCAACAAGAGTTGACAGTGCCAATGAATAAGGCGGTACATGTATTATCCACTTCAAAAATGGTATGTTGATCATTTTCTTACATTCATCTGATTTATGTCTAGTATCAAGTGAAACAAATGTAAGAGTAAAGGTAGCTTTGATGAATGAAATAAAACATTAAGTAACAGAAAAATAAAATTATTCATTTTAATTATTAGATAAATGATTAAACATTGTTGACCAACTATCATCTTATGTGAATATTAAATGACATATAGAAATTGTACCAAAATGATCGATTTTAATATTTATTTTAATGCATTCAAATATCTAAAAAAATCTTAATTTCAATGGAATGCATGACATCCTATTTTCGGATAGTTTATAAGGATATTTTTAATCTTTTTTCTTTTTGACTACATATTGATAATTATTCTTTTTTTAATAATGATTAAGTTCATTGTTAATATGAATAGTATATATATTTTTTTTTATCAGATAAAACGCAGCAACAATGATGCATGGTCAATCTAATAAAAGATGAAATTAGTATTCATATAAATATGACAATTAAGGAGAAGAAAATCTACTAAATGAAACATAATATAAAAAATAATGTACGTAAGCACAAAACGGATTCACATGAAAATGAAATCTCATAAAAAAAAATAGAAGAAGAGCATCATCTCTTCTTGCATAACAAAAAAAAAAGAACGAAAACTATTCCTTCTCTATCATCTTAGAGAAGAATATTTTCATAAATGAAATCTTTTTTTTAATAACAATCCATCTTCTCCGAATTGACATTTGCTGTCATTGCTATTGCTGCTTGTTCAGTAAGTATAAGTGCTTTATCATGTAATTGTTGATGAACAAGTTGCACTTTTTGAAAAAGCATTGCACGAATGTCGGGTAATTGATATGGACTAAGATCAAGTTGAAATGCTTCTTCTGATGATGGTTCACCACCCGCATCTTTTCGATAATTATTAAATAATGAACTATGTAATGCATCTTCAGCTGTTAAACGTTTATGCGGATCCATTAATAATAATCGATCAAGTAAATCAAATGCGGCTTCATCAATATTCGGTACAATAGAATCCGATGATAAAAATGCTTTTGGATAATAATTTGTACATTGTGATAAAATTCGACGAAGAACATTCAAAGATTTATCTGATATTGTTGGATATGCTAATTTATGTTCATGTGCAAGAAAACCTAATGAACCACAACGATGGTCAACAATAAGACGTAATTGATCCAAATAATGCCGTCCAGGAAATAATGGTTGACCAAATATAAGTTCACCAAGAATACAACCTACTGACCACATATCCATAGCTGATGTGTACGTTCCATCACAAAGCATTAATTCCGGTGCACGATACCAACGTGTACATACTAAAATAATTTAGATTAAATGAATATTTATGAAAGAAAAATTTTTACCATAACCAGTCATTGGTGTATTAGTTTCTTCTTCAGGTACACGAGCAAGACCGAAATCTCCTATACGTAAATGACCATCAAGATCAACAAAAATATTTCCTGGTTTTAAATCTCGATGTACTATAATTTAATAAAATAAAACAAAAAAAGATATTTTAATAGATATAATATACTTACAAACTTTGGCTGAATGAATAAATTTTAATGCTCGTAATAATTGATAAAGAAAATGTGGAATATGACTATTTGTGATAATACGTTTATCTGTTGGTCGTTGATTATTCATTTTAATAAGTTGATGAAGATCTAAACGCATTAAATTAGTTACAAGATATATTTCACGCATTTGTTCAACTGTTGTTGCTGGTGTATAACAATCCAGTACTTGTACTATATTATCATGTTTAAGTGGTGTTAAAATACATATTTCACGTAATGCACGAGAATAAAATAATTTTGCTTCAATAGCATTTATCGAAGGTAATTTAATTTTTTTTATTGCAACTTTACGTTGAAGTACAGAATCATATGCTGATACAACTTGACCATAGGCACCTGAACCAATCATTTTAGGTAAAGAATATCGAGAGCCAAGATGAAATATATGTCCATCAATAATTAAATTTGTATTTAACGATGATGTTATATTAGGTGTATAACGACGACGAAGGTCATCGCGACTAAGATCATCACATATTGAAGAATCTATATAAAGAAAAAACAAGTTTTTTTAAGTACAACAAGAAAAAATATATCTATTACTTACGATTCGTGTCACGAGGCATATCTTCGTTCGATCGACAGTGAATACACGTATACGATCGAAGTCTATTTATACTTAAAATGATAATATGGTATAAAATGGATAGAAAGATAGAGAGCACTTTTCTTGTGTTTAGATAATAACGAATCATTATTCGACATTGTTTTATGCCTTGATCGAGGCATGTGTTCATTAAAGAATCGACTCGTTCTATCATAGAGAAAGAATGAAATATATAAAAATGATATGATGAATAATAGTAATAATATATTGTTTTGAAAAAAAAAGAAAAAGAAATTTAACAATCAATTTTCATCGATTAAATCTTGACAATATTGTTCTCTTTTCAAGTTGAAAGTCATAGAGAAAATTTAAAGACAATGACCAATAGATTAAAATTAGGTTAAAAGAAGATTTTTCTTTCTTTCATATACATCTAGTAATGTTTTTTGTGGTAAGTACATATAGGAATTTAATTTTCATTGTATCTACGACAATGAATCATCTTGTATTTATATCATTCAATCGAAATATGAGCAAATATCAATCGGATCTCATAGATTATGACTCTATCTATTTTTACTTGATTTCTCATACAATGATTGAGAAGAAACTCATAAATCAATGTTTCTAATCAAAATAAAACTTTTTTATGATATTTATAATTATATCTGAAATTGACCTATACAAAATACTAGATGAGGAATCGCACATAGAAGACATAGTAGATCCTAAAAATAAGGATAATGAAAATCTGAAAGATAAACTTATCTTCTCTATAGATAAGTTTCATCGAAGATATCTATTATATGATATGTAAGTCAAAATGATGAAAAGCCACCAGTAAATTACCAATTGACAGTCAGGTACAATGTGTACTATCTCAATGGTCTTTGGAGTCTTGAATTCTCACATCTATTGCATTAGATGAGTGAATATTTTTAAAATTAATTAAAATTATATTGTTAGAATGAGTTTCATGGTAATCTGTAAATGGTGACGTGTATGAGTTGGCTTTGCTAGCCATGGAGTCTATATTGATCCTTGTTACGAGATAAATTGTTTTTATGGATGACATCGCGATGTTCTCCAATTGTTTATAGTTGGAATCGGTAGCCATAAGTGCTGTCGTGGTTAGTTCAAATAAATATAGGATATAGAATAGCACAAGTATTCTATCAAAACTTCGATATCTGTAACGAATTACGAATAATGTCACTTATCGTAATATATATCGTGACGTAGTACTACGCTATTATCGATGTTCGAAATAATTGTCCCTGGAAAGTAATGAAAATCATAGATAATTCTTTCTCTATAAATTAAACAAAAAGTATCGAATTATTTCACGAATAAATAATTACAGTAATTGCAACAAAGTGAGGATAGAGGGCGGCAATTATCGTTAAGATTATTTAATGTTGACTAAAAGTTTCTAAAAATTTGTTAATTAAAACGACAAAAAAAAACGTTTTTTATTTCAATAATTTGAAATTCTGCATCAATAAATTCTTGTAATGGTAAATGATGATGAGGATGAAGATTGTTTTGTATTTTCATCAGGTAATGTATTATTTAGTTTTTTTAATTGATGTGTTGGTGTATGAGAAATTTTAGTTTGTTTATTTGAATCTTGAAATGATTTATCATTCATTGATTGAACATAATAATTATTATCAACATCTTTTAAAGGTGTATATTGTTTTGACAATCATAAGGTTGTTTATCTAAATTAAATTGCATCAGAAATATCTTATATTGATGATAAGATTTTCGATGATGTCGGCATGATTTTTCAGATGAGTTTGCTGATGTTGGTTTGGGAAATATATTGTGAAGGATCAACAAAATCACAAGGAATTAATCGACCATCAACAATTTGATGATGACGCATAATTTGATCACCATTTTTAACTTGATAATAATGTGAATTTGGATAATAATTACCTCCCATTTCAGATGGTTTTGCTTCAGGTAATGAAACAAGATTTCCTTGACCTGGTGATGCTTTATGAATAGCTTTCTTTTGTTGTGCTTCTTCTTTTCGTGCATTTTTAACTTGAGTAGCAAGTGGTATACCATTTTCTGATAATTCATTATAATAATATCGAAGACTATGTGGTTCTTTAGGTATCATATATGAAGGTGTTGGTAATTGTTTTTCTATTGAATTAAATAATGGAATATTTTCATTTAATGATGAAATAGAAGTTCGTTCTGATATATAACTATCATGATCATCATTAATTATTGCTTTTTCATTCGATTCATGTAGATCCCAATTGGTTAAATAATCTTTTTTTAAACTATATGCCATAGTTATTTCTTTTGTTGAGTCAGAATGTAAATAAATTAATTTATGTACCACTTGACGATGTATTTTAAACGTCATTTAGAGTTACAGAAAGCTGAAACAAACAGTTATTAAATCAACATGATAATTATATTACAACAAAAAAAAACGAAAAGAAATGATGTGATAAATGCAGTTAAGAAGTAGAATTCGAAATAGATCTAGCCAAGGTTATATTGATATTCAAAGAATTCTTTATGTACTTTTCGATTTATATAAATAAAAATGATCTTATAAAACAAAAGAAATGTGAGTACGATATGTGGTAGATTAAATGAGTTATTCTTTTTCTTTTCTTTTCATTGTTATAGTGAATCGACACACGTCCGGTTCTATTTATTTTATGTTGGTTTTTTATTATGAATTTCATAATAGAATAATTGAGTATTTGAAGATTTTATTTTTACATTTTTCAGCAATGAATAGTGTTAAGGCTATCGGCGGTTTTTTTTTGGCTAGTTCTAGTTCACAAAGTGAGTTTAATCAATCCACTTGAAACTTCTACCGTAAATAGAACACTTCAAATAAGAAGACACATGTTTAAAGAAAAGAAATCTTAACCAATTATTTTGTACGTTTTTCGAAAAAATTCTGAAGTTTCATAAGACCAAATTAGACTCGTTTACATTCCCTCTTCTAACTTTGTGCAATCGAACTGAAATTTGTATCATAGATACTTGAAAGTTTTTTATTTCAATTTATATAGAGACATAAACAATAGTATCTCGATTTTAGTTCTGAACCTTTATTTATTTCTCTCATACAAACAAGAAAGCGAGATTTTTGAAAACGCTTAAAATCATCACTAACGAGGGCACCTCGCCAGGTGATAAACTGCTTTTGAGATGAGACTTCCCTCATTATTTAGGGCCTATTGAGACTAGAAAAAATCTAGAATGATTCGTGTCCATGGGTCTTTCTTCCTGGTTTATAGCCATTTTGTTGCGTTTTCATTATAGGACAAGGTATGGCCGGACAAATTGAATGTCGGAATTTTGATCTGAAAATTGACCAATAAGTAGGTCTTATGGTTCTTATAATGCACCAAAAGTTTCAGTCAAAATGAATCACTCCGTCCAGAGATATCAGTTTCGTAAGAAACCTCAACTTATTGCAATGACTTATAAAATATATTGCATTTCTTGAGAATATAATATCTCTGGATAGAATAATTCATTTTGACTAAAACTTTTGGTACATTATAAGAACCATAAGACCTGCGTATGGGTCAATTTACAGATCGAAATTTCGGCATTCAATTTATTCGGACATACCTTGTCCTATGATGAAAAGGCAGCAAAATAGCTATAAACCAGGAAGAAAGACCCATGGGCACGAATTATTCTAGGTTTTTTTCAATCTCAATAGGTCCTAAATAATGAGGGAAGTCTCATCTTAAAAGCAATTTATCACTCTTGCGAGGTTCTCTCGTAAGTGATTATCAAAGTAAAATATTCATTAATTACTCTTATAGAAATATTTATATTAAATTTCTGGATGACTTATGGTATTAATTAAAAGAAAAAGATGATTGAACTTGCATTTTTTCTGTCTATTTTTTCATCTATAAATAGATCTTTATATGTGTAATTAACGAAAACAAAGATGCAAAGCATAAATATATTTAAAGAAATAGTATAGTTTACTTAAGTTTTAACATGACATCACAACATATAATGTAGGTAAGAAAGATACAATTGTTATTAAAGAGAGTGATGGAGGCAAAGTAACTTATCAAAAACGAATTTTGTTGAATAGCTTACATGAAACATATGAGTTATTTAAAGAAGAGAATATTAATGTTAGTTTGAGCCGTTCATCATTTGCTGAATTACGATCTCCTTTTATTGTTCCGAAAGTTGCTTTGGAACATTGAAATTGTTTATGTTTATATGGTGTAAATGTTTGGTTACTTTTGATATCTCTTAATAAATATGTTGATGGACAATATTGTTCATCGTTGGAAAAATTTATCGATTGCTTGGCTTGTAGTAGTAATGATGAAGAATGTATGTTTAGTAGTTGTTCACTTTGCACGGGTTTTTTCGAAGAAAAGATTGAGGAAAATGTTTTATATGAAAATACTAAAATTACTTAGTCACAATGGTCTAATGAAAATGGTTGTGCACAAAAAAAGGAATTTTCAGGAACTGTTAAATGAAGCAATTATGCTATTAAAGTCAAAAGTTGGATATTTTTTGTTTCATGTATATATCGTATAGAAGTTACAATGTTTAACGAAATTATAACTTCGTCAATAAAATTGTGTCAAAGTTATTTCAGATCAACCAAATATCAAATAACTGATGATATTTAAGTAGAAACATATACTTATAGTCAATTTTACAATTTAAAATTATAAATATAATTTTTTTGAATAAATAAAATAAATCATGCACAAAAAATCAAATGATACGTTTTGTGAACACCGTGCATGATCATCATAGACCTTTTCGAATAATGCTAAGTTTTCCAACTAATTAGATACATCTTCAGGATACTAAGTCTTAATTCATACAGCTGTTATCATATCGCTACAACAATTTCTACTATTTATCGCATTTATGATTTTGTTTGGTTTTCCCATGAATGTTAGCCTTAATTTTGACATAAAATGTTAATAATACTTATAGAAATAAGCTGGAAATCTGACGAAAGCTGAGAGAAAAAGACAAAATCAATATAGAAGGGTAGCCTAGAATGGAAAAACACCCGGCGAAATATGGTTCTCTTCTAGTAAAATCAAAACATATTGTGTACATTCGTTCATCCCCCAATATGGTAAACATGACAAAATTTTCGGGGAACCACTCTGTAAATTGAATTAATCTAATTCTCAGTCTAGTCATCATTTACCTTGTTCTTACGTGGTACTATTATTTGAAAAGGTCTATGATCATTATGCAGTGTTAACAAAGCATGTTATTTGAATTTTTGTGCATGATTTATTTCATTTTTTTTTTAAATTATATTTATAATTTTAAATTATAAAAATTGACTATAAGTATATGTTTCTACTTAAATATCATCAGGTATTTGATATTTAGTTGATCTTAAATAACTTCAACACAATTTTATTGACAAAGTCATAACTTCGTTAAACATAAATCATCGAATACTTATAATAGTAGATAAAAGCTACCAGATTATCGTTTGAGCTAGTAGCGTTTCTCTACTATTGTAAGGACACAACATGGTATTGTTCGGACCATTCCAGGATTATTCGGGAACCTCTCTCATATGACTCGGACCATAGTATGTTTTATCCTTACAATAAAACTATACAAAAATAGGGGACTAGTCAAGTTGCTCACTTCCATCTATATATGAATTGAATTGAGAGAGAATTTATGACATCTATGAATTGAATTAAATTAGCTCATCTTTTTAATTGAGTCGCTTAGCTTTGAGTAGTTGATAAAGATGAGTTAGAATTTCGTTATTATTCTATGAGGTCTCAAAAACGAATTATAAAGCATTCACAACAATCACACTTATTTACTAATATTTTTGTTTCATTTCGATATCTTGCTTTACTTGTATATGTAGAGAATCAATGAAAGTATGAAAAGCATTTTTTCAATCAAGCGTTTCGTAATACAGACTTATAGATAGTGAAGAAGAGATTGAAAGAAAAATTTGTTGATAAGAACATAAAAAACAAGAAGAAACAAAAAAACCCAGCTCGAAGGAGGACTGGTCTTCGTCCCGAGCTGAAAAAACACTAGTTTTTGAAGCAATATGCACTTGATTTCTAGTGGCCCAGAGCCTCTTAGTATGTTTCAAAGTCAACGCAAATGTAATTTATTGAGTAGAATGTTTTTCAGTCTGGTAGAGATCAAAAAGATTTTTTTTATACGCATACGCAATTTTTCATGATAAGAGATGTAAAATTTTGCTTTTAGTATTTTTAAACAACTTCTCCTGTTCAGTTTGCATGAAACAAAAAGATAATATTAGATGATGCAAAAAAAGTGTCATAACGTTACGTTCGTTTTTTTTGTTTTTTCTATACCAATAAAAATCATTATAAGAAAATTTTTTTTATCATGAGAAAGCTTGTCAAAAGCGTCACGAAATTCGTTCTTACGACAATTCATTTGGACAACATCTTTCACAGGAAATTACAAAAAAATCAATGAGTGGTTCAAGTTCAGAGTCCTTGTATGTCACAGCGTTACGCAATCATAAAATCCGTATAAGAATTGAAGACTTTACCAAAGCTGCTCATTTTTATAGCATCACTAGAACATAACAAGCCCTCTAGCTCTTGTGGTTTTCGAGATAATTGATAAATACTATGTCAAAAATGTTACAACATTACATTTGGATAAACCGAAAAATGGGTTATAACAAGATTTAAATATATTGCTTTGGAGGTCATGTCTATCGGAACAGCTTCAAGCCAACCGTGAAAATGTCTGAAGGTATCGTCTTCTATATTTTTACTCTCGAATCCTGAAGATGGTTTTTACGCTTGACTGAAAATACATTGATATAGAACTTGAGAGTATACATAAGGACAAGACCTGATTATGATAATCATTATTCGACTTTGAATAAATGAAGAAAGAGATAATCTCCTTAATGAGTTGATTAGAAAATCATTAACGGGAAAAAAAAAACTTAATATAATATGACTTAGATAATACATTTCATCGGTAAGAAATTAATTGTTCAAGACGAGTAATCTTCTCCAAAAACACGCCATCAATATTGTATTACTTTTATAACCTCCTATTTATATCACTTAAAAAGAGTAATATGAGAATAGATCTGACATTAGTGATACGTTCTTTCTTCGCAAACGAATTAGCCCGGAAATGTGATAGCAAATTAAGGAAAAATATGAACACTATTATGAGGATATAGAGAATGATGTTATTCAAGCAAGGCAAACTTTTATATTTAATAGATTCATCTTAAATTCAAAAATAGTGTATAATGAAAAACAAATGAAATAATAAAGGATCTGTTCTTCAAATGTTTACTCTCGATGACTGACTGCTTTTCGTATTTCATAGATCCGATAATAATTCTTGGATCAATCATAAAACGTTATTTGCTTCAACTCAGCCAATCCTAATTTTCCATTAGACAATTCTACTTGCCTCTATTATGGCATTTATCGTTTTTCAAAATTGGTTAGTTATTTCTTTTCAAACGCGTTATCATATAGATTTGTGCAAATCATTAAATTACTTAGGAAAAATATTCTTGTTATTTTTTTTTTATTAAAATAGCTCGTTTTATTCTAATATACGCACATTTCAGACATGATTGTACCAATGCCCTTGAAATTTCTTAAATAACCTTCTTTTTTTCTGGGTCTTTTTTCTTTCCTTTATTGCCTTTTTTCTCGTGTTATATATGGATTATTTTTCTTCATGAGTGCAATATATACAAAGCATATGAAATCGTATTTGTGATAAAGTAGACTCATCTTCTTCTGATAGCATATAGCAGATCATAACTTTATTAAAAAGAAATTATTACTTTGAAAAGTTAGTTATTGCACTAAAAATAAATAAAAAATATTTCTTTACATTACCAACTCTTGAAAACTACTCTTTTCATCATTTACAATTATAATCGAAAAGTTTCATTTTAGAGAATATACAATGTCATGTCCTTTTGGTGATTTCAATGGAATTTCAGCTATATTCATAAAACCTACATTGAGACCTGATCCGACAATTGGTGTAAAAATATTTTTGTACGACACGACCTTTACCTGGACATCTAAACATCTTACACCTACCGAACTAGATAAATGGCGCAGTCGAGGTGATCCAATAATTGACAGCTTTTTTGAAATATATGGCAAACAATTACAACATGATGAAGATGTTTATGAATTTATTAAACAACTTAGTCTTCACGACCAGCAGCATATTTGTAATGAATCTTGCCAAGAGTTGTGTATCATAAACTTTATAAAAAATATTCGACAACGACCATCATGGTTTAATAAAGAACAAATTCGACATGGTCAACAATTCTTTCTGAAATACAGTTCAATAGCTTGCATTTCAATTTTTTTCTATACTTTAATTCTTGGCTATGGATTTCAACAACTCAATGATGTACTGATAAAAACACGATATTTATCTTCGGCAGATTTAGCTGAAACCTTTCGTCGAATAATTGAAACTTTTCAGATGATTGTACATGCTACTTGTGGTGATGTCGATAATTTTGATCAAACATTTTTAGATGTTGTACGTGTTCGTCTTTTACATGGCATGGTTCGCTATAAAATTAAGAAATATAGTCGGTCATCGATAAATCAAGTACCAATCAATCAAGAAGATTCACTTATTACACTTCTCGGTTTTTCATTTGGTGTGTTGCAATGTATGGAAGAACGAATAGGCATTCGAATTTCGACCGAAGATAAAGAATCTTACTTGCATCTGTGGCGTTATATTGGATGGTTGATTGGAATCGAAGACGAGTTTCTATATTATTTATCGTCTTACAGTTTAAGTAGAACTATTTCTGAATCGATTTTCTATCACTATTATTGGCCATCTCAAATATCGAAACATTTAGTACATCATTCACTTATGGCATTACATACACAATTAACATCGGCACCAATGTCTTTTAGATTCTATGTTGGGATATCTCAGATGTTACTAGGAAAACAAATATCTGAAGCATTGGATATTGGTCAACCAACTGTAGATCTACTCCGTTATTGTACAATAACTTTATTGTTTCAAAAATTTAGATTTCTTAGTTGGTTAATAGCATTAAACTTTCGAGTCTTTAATGAATGGATTATCAAACATAATAAAATAATATTAAAAAAATTCATTCATGCAAAATTAAACAAAAAACTACGAAATTTCTCTCAATTTAAAACTTATGAATCAACAACTAATATTACAGAAGTAAAATCTTTAAAAGATTGTCCTTGTGGCTATTATCAAAAGAAATATAAAGGAACAATAAAAACAAATGATATTGGTTTATATAAATTCAGAAGATCGTTTTCATCTACTTTTATGCTATGGTGTATAACTTTTCTTTTCTGTCTTTGTTTACTAATTCGATTGTTATAAACCGTTGTGTTTTCAAACTGTATAAAAAGTATTTCTTACGAGCTTTAAAAACGTTTTGTACATCGCAATCATTTTTTTTTCAACTTTTCTATTTTTTTTGAAATTCTTGGAAGATAATGTAGCACGCTTTTATCAGAAACGCGCATTTATTTGCAAAATTATTTTTCAATTATCCTAAGTTATATACAACTATGTACGATTCTGAAATGTTTGTAATTATTTTGTATCAATACAAATCGATAATATGTGTGAACATGTGTATAGTGCAAATGCATAGATGAAAATACAATTTTTTTTATCGTTTGACATATAAAATATGCGAGATCATATTCTACGTATTTTTGCTACTTTCTTTGAGCATTTTAGTGTTTTCTTGCATATACATGCGACAATTCTTTGCTAAAACATTCGTATATTCTTCAATGCGGCAATATAAAGCATGCAAGTAGGAATATGGCATATTTTGTGATGTGCATGCATACGAGGTTTTTTGTGCACAATTAACACGTTATGTTCATAATTGCTAACGGTTGCGGATAATAAATAGTTCGTATAATCATTGATATAAGTTTATATTATTTTTTCTTGAAAGAACAATCTTAATGTTACCTTGTGTCATTATTATCATGATATTTTGTCTTTTGTCCCAAACTATGCTTTATTACTTGCGTATCATATAAAATGGTTGTGAATATAGTAAACTTTTCATTCGGTTTAATCATCTTTCCATCAGAGTAATAAAAGAAAATTTCAAATAATTTTATCTAATGGACAGATTTTTGTTATATAAGAAGAATACTTGATTATTTCGAAAGTTATTCAACGTCTACCAGCCTTCGTTCTACTTAATGCAAAATATTTTTCGATGATATCTATGTTCTGCTTTTTGCCTTGGAATGAAAGAACTATTAATAATGCTTTTTTTTAAATTTTACGAATTATCAACAGAAGATATCAATATAAATATAATGATTTAGATTCTTTATTTTGAAAAGATAGTCTAACTTCAAAGCAGATATATAAGCATAAGATTGACAGGTGATATTAAAATTAGCGAATCTCTAATGTTACTGAACAAATTACAACAATGTTAAAGTGTGTATACTATGAATGAAGGATCGAGATAAATAATTATTCGAGTAGTTAACACTTGGGTGATCATCGATTTATTTGATCATTGTTCTTAAACTCATTTTTCCAAGCTGCTCTATGTTAGGAATATACAATACTAACGAGTATAGTTTAAAATAGTTTCTTTTCTTTAGTATTGAATATTTCAAAACTAATATTTGAAATCAAAAACAAGCTTTCCTTCTAAAAATTAATGTTTGTCTATCTGGTTCAATCTCCCGTTTCTCTCAACAGCATGGTAAAAGCCTATGCTACCTCTAAACTACACGTCCTCTGTCTTGATAACAAGAAGAAGAATGGCATTCTATCTTCACTTACTTTACGGTATAGAGTGTTGTACAAAGACAGTTTCGAAACCTTACTATTTTTCCTACAATAGTTACTAGCCATAGCTCTGGACAAAAGGTGAGCCTGATTTAGGGTTCTTCTGTTTAATCATTTAAGTGTCCCTTACGCACTGACTAACCACATACTAGTCATATAAGAGCCAGTATATGTCATAAAATAGTCAATGCATTATCGTCTGGATAACTCGAGACAAATAACCGTTAGTGGCTTGTCCATGGTCATTTCATGTCTGATGGTATCGAGATTTGAACACAGTGCCTTATTAATATGTGCCAAACAATATAATCACTCAACAGCAAGGACTTATTGTGATTAACTATTTTTGTTTTTCTTGCTACTTTATGTTTTCGGTTTCTTTCATATTCGTTTTATAGTATAATGTTACTTAGCTGAATCTTACAAAGAAGCGATACTCAATGTCATGATGTTACGTTTCAATGAAACAAAAGAATACATGGATAAATTCTCGAGTATACGATGCCATTATCTACAGTCTCGCCACTTACTTATGTGTCGCTCTTTTTTTGACATTCGACCATTGATGGTATCGATGAATTTTCTATAGATTTCTGGATTGTTTTTCATTTTATAAACTATCTGATAAGATCTTTTAGCAAAATCGAAAAGCGTCATAATGACTGGAGATTCTGTTTATGGAGAACTTCGAAGAGCAGATGAGTATCAGAGTCTTACACACTCGCATTCTTTGAATCCTTTGATCATAACACTGTCAACAGTTGCTGAAATTAGAAAAACACTTACGGAGATGATCAGAATAAAAATCTGTAGAAAGTGTGATATAAACCGAAGAATTCAAAAATTTTTATGTTTTTTTTTATAGTTGATTACCTTTAGAAGGTAATATTCAAAACAAAGCTATGAATCCGATTGTCTGCCTTGAAACGATTATACATGCTTTTGTATCAATGAAGGAGATATTTATGTTTGTTAGACTATAATAATTTATTCGACAATTGAAGTGAAATAATAAATATCTACATTATACGACAAATGGCTTTAGAATCATTTTTATTTTCTTGTATGTTAGTTTTTTCTGATTGAATGACCACTTTAGTCTGAACAAAGCGTTGTCGACGTTCATCAAGTAAGCTTCGAAAATGAGCCAACTCAATCATCGATAAACTCTGATTCATTCGTCGAACTGAGTCCTCTTGAAATGACACTAGAATTTGTTGAGAATTTGCTTTTATCATATATTCATCCAATTGTATCAAACTTCGTCCATCATAATCGGAAAGCAGACGAGCCATTTGTACAAGATTATGACTTATCAGCCACTCTGAAACTTGTGCTTGTGACCAATCTAATACATTATCAGGAAGAGCTAGTGGATGAGATATTGATAACTGCAGTGGTGAACTAGAAATTATTATGTCGGGCTCCGAACGCAATTCCATGTTTTGATCAGGACTATAACATAAAACTGGAGCTTCTAATTCTTTGATCAACAGATCAAAAGCTTCTAGAAAATCGTATTTTGTAAAATTGACATAAAATAATTGTCCAATGAGAAATAAAAGCCAACCATCCGGTTTGTAATGATTTTGCAACACAACAGGAACAATTTTGAGTCGACGCTGAAATGCATAATTGGCTTCTGCTCGACAATAATTACTGAGTTGATAATGTTCACTCATACAGATAATAATCGTATTCGATTGTTCAATGGCATGTGCCATTGCATCCATTACATTGCCATGTATTTGATCAAAATCGACCCATACATGATACCCTTTTCGAATAAGTTCTTTATATATTTGTTTGCATAATTCTTTATCAGCGTGTGAATAACTAATCATAATATCAAATGTGTTTTCTTCATTTTTCTCGGGCGTCACATGTTCATCACGATTCAATTTCAGATTCCAAAGAATTCCATGAATACTTTTGCGTATCTTATCATCTTTATTGAATTTTTCGATCTGAGCCAATTTAAACATGAATGTGCTATTAGCACGAAGTTGTTCTTGAATCTCTTTATTAAACGAGAGAGCCCAGAGAATGTCAAAAGTAATGGAATATTGATTGCATATGTCAATCAGTAATGATAATTTATTTGAACGTGCCATTTGATGTTGAAGGGAATTGTTGTTTGCTACAGTCAAAAATTCTGAAAAATAAAAGAAAAATACTATTAAATACAGATTCTTAAAATAAATTTCATAATATATCGAAATCAATTTTAGTTTCAAGGCATATCGTTTGTGTTCAATTTGTAACTTGGTGAATATTATTTTGAGTGAACTTCATTATTTTTATAAAAAAGTACACATTGTACTGTTGATGATATGATTCTTGTAAAAAAAAACTATGATCAATATGTATCATAGTTATTTGGTATGAAGAAAAAAGCTAACCTTTGTCAATCTTCAAAGTTTAATGAAGATTCAAAAAATAGAAGATGAAGCTGTAAACATTCAACTTGCATGTTTTCAGTTTTATTCATGTTAGATGAGAACATTATTGCTTACTGATGAGAAGATTTAGAATAGGTATTTGTTGGGTTCTTTGCCATGGATGATTCCATGCTTGTTCAAGAATATTAAGAAAGAATTCGCACATATGATTCACAACTTTCATTTCTTTTAACTCTTCATCAGATAAAATTCGAGCAAGAATGCCATATGCGCATAGACAAATCTTATTGTACGGTAATGTTTCAGCCATTGGAATAAGTATGTCTGGTAGTGATGTATTCGAACGAACGTAGCATCGTATATTTTCTATATCCAATGAAGAATATAATAATAGCATAGTGGAATCAATGAGCATTGTTATTTCATTACTCCAATCAGTTGTAATCTGTTTATGAAATGGTATATGAACGATAATACGAATAAATGCTTGAATGAGATCATGTGCTATGTGTTCGAAAGGCAAAAGTGTTTTGATATGTGATGTTATATTGGTATCCCACCAACAACATGAAGCGATGGCATTATTAAGATGAGCAATGCATCCAAGAAGTTCTATATTCCATGAATCAACAGTAAAACTTTGAATAAGTGTTATTTGAAAAAAATCATCAGCGATATATTCAAGTATTTGTTCACCGGTATATGGGATATGTTGAACTTTTGAGTAGACATAGGCTTTTAGTGAAAGTAAACATGTTTTCATATAAAACTGTTGTTTTGGAGTAAAGATAGCTTGAGATACATTTGGTTGACGAAGTTGACTCAGATAAAATTTGAACTGATTGGTCATAATAAAATTGCGTTGGATATGATGATTTATTTGAATAATAGCAGATAATTCTACGAGCTGAGTGTTCTCATATACTAAATGTGACAATACATCCAGCCAACGACTAATCATAAACCAATATGGATTATCTTCAGTATTAATTGTTTCAATTTGATCAAAGATTGCATTGATCCAGTCAATAGTATCAGGAACGAGTAGATACGCTTTTGTATCACTTTCGATAAAAGTATTTTGAACTAATTTCATATTGAAAGATGCCATCATATGCACAAAGTCAACATAGTAATGATTATCAGCCCACTTGCGAAAATCTTTGCCAAACTCTTGCCATATCCAATGTTCAATTATGCGTAAATGTTGCAATGATGCCGAAACAAAGGATGATAATGGTTCGGAAGTTTGTTTTTCGAGGAGATTTGTGATATTGTCCAGTGTCTCATTGGATGATAATGAGCCTGCAAAGCCTTCTATTAGCTTTTCAATAGTGTTCTCCATTATTTTTTTGTATTTATGTTCCACAATATAAATAATAGATGAAATAGGTTACAAGCCAGTAATTTACGTCGTCATACGCTTGACATCACCCACGTGTTTAGTCATAATTTGTACGATATCTTTATGTCTTTCTCTTATTTGACGACATTACTATTACGAACAAAAAGCAATAGATTGGAGAGCATATGGGCGTATTTTGTTCTTATCATTCTCCTAAGGTAAATATATGAAAGTGATACTAGAGACGAATTTAAATTATATTTATTTGTATGAAAAAGCAAATTGGAATTCATAAAATAAAACCTCTTTTTTTTCATTTTTTTTATCCATAAAGTTATATAAAATATCAATTCTTATTTTACAGTTTTATGATTATTCGACAACGTCATTTTATTAAAGATAATTTTCATAAATTAATTTTTTCATTCAAGGAAAATATATGATGATGATTTTTTTAAATCAATATTGGTGTCACTGTGTTTATCCGTAGTACAGATTTGTGATAAATAGAATCCAGGTTGTAATATGATGTTGTATTTTAATTTCTCATAGTTATTATATGAATTTATGACAACAATGTGTTCTTTTCTATATTATCTTTCTATTTCTAAAAATCAAATATTAATAAAGTATTTAAATTCAGATGAGCTTAAAATCGTTGTTTCAGACACTGCAAATAGTACTGCTATTTTTCTATTGGACAATGTAAAAAGTTTTCATCAAGTACAGAAATCGTTTGTGTATCTGCACTAGAATCAACTGCAGACGTTAAAGATTGAACAGTAGGAAGGCTTTCATACAGAAGCATATTATTTAGTCTGTAAAGTATATATGTAGCCGAACTACATACTAGTATTTGAATTGAATAATTTGGTTAAAATTCTAGAGTCTTTGTTAATGATAGCTCAAACATATATTTATAAACTAGTTCGATATCGAACACTGTATTGTACACAATCAAATGCAGTCGCTTCAATACACTAAATTGATATTTAGTTTAAAAGTAAAAAGTCTTCATTAAAGTATATTAGGAAAAAGAAAACAACATTTATCATCATTTATTTAATCATCTTCTATTGAAAATGTTTATTTAGACAAATAACTACAGTAGATTGGTTTTCTTCTGAAAGTGTAAAAATCAATAATACAAATTTCTTGTAGTCAATCAGTTACTTTTCAATTTCTATCAAAAACCAGTTGTTCAGAAAGTTTTAATTGTTTAGTTAAATTAAACTTGTTGAGATTTCCAATATATAGAATATTTTCAAGTATTTAACCACAAAGAATGAATTTAAACTACACTAATTTAGTTTGTTTCTAAGTTTAAATTGCGCCAAATTAAATTATTGAATGTTTAGTTTCTTTTAATCTAAAATTCATTTTTGCATTTACGAATTATTCTGAAAAAAAGTTCTAATTTTCTCTTATTCAATCGTAGCTAACTAAATAAATTGCCAATTGAAAAGAGTGTATCTTACCTGTACAATCCCATTAACGATATTTGCCTATTTTGCATACTGTGTGGCACGTGCCGCTTAACAGATGCTCACTTTACAGCAGTATCTAAGATATACTTCAATGAAGCACCATAGTAGCTTCAATGCTAGCTACGATATTGGCTCAAATCTCGAAAATCGATTCTGTTATCTACCTATCCACTGTATCACTGGTGCACCCCATCCTCTTGAATTTGTTAAGCTCTTGTACACACTTATAGAAATGAACACATCAAAAACGGAAATAATCTCCGATGGCTAGTCTCCTAAACTAATTCCTATCTCACTTGTCAACAAAAGGTTTTATTCACGAGAATATATAATTTCGCAACAACTAATTAAAAGGTATAAGGAATTCGAAATGGACAAAGTTACAGTCTATCTTCAATTACTGCCTATCACATCGAAAGTAGTGTCATAAGATGTGTCATTCAGACAAGTGAAGAGTACGGACGATCTGACCAGTTTTTGATTGTACGATATCAAGGTCCTACAAGTCCGACTTTCTTTTGTTAAGAATGCTAAATTCAAACGTCTAGATAATATTAACAAGAAAAATACAGCAGAAGTATCTTGATTAAACTTTTTTTAATTGTATCAATACATCATTTTCTAGACTCCACAAGCAGCACTTTTGTCAGAAGGAACTAAGCAAGTCCTCGAACGAACATCATTTATTAATAGACACTCGATGTAAAAATCTTTTGACTTCTTTAACTTTGTGAAATTCTGATAAAAAAAAATTAAATGTTTCAGTAATGTACTTTATCAAGATTGTCATGTAAAATAATATGTTTTAGTGACGCTTTAGAATTAGAATAGATTTGCATCCTACGCACATACATGCATGCCTATAGTATGTCACTTTCATTTTTGTTTTATTTCATATGAAAAGAAAATTGATTTCTATATATACTGTACATTTCTGATTATTGAATCGAATAAAAAACAAAGTTCTTGGGTCTCCCACGTTTACCTACAAGTTGTTGTCGTCCTCAGTAATCACATGATATATGAAGCCATGCTATACTATAGAAAGTAAAAGCAACAACCATCGACAAAATGAATACATTTACGATACAAGAAACGACATTGTATCACAGCATGTGTTTACTTGCATAGAATAAATATAATGCTTCATTTTCATTTTTATTCATTCGAATGTTGTTATATTCGAATAACAGTAATGCCTCATGTCTTAATGGAGGCAAATGTATTGCACACAATTGTACATGTTTAACTGCATGTTTTTTTGGTGATCGGTGTGAAAATTCTTATAATGTAATCGATCTTCCATTTTCTACAGCAATGTCACAAGATACATCCACAGCACGTATTATTTATATTATAATAGTAACATTTTTAGTGATAATTGGATTACTAAACAATGTTGCAGGTATGATAACATTTACACGTGAAAGTATTCGAATTACGGCTTGTGGAGTCTATTTAATTGTATTTTGTACATGTACTATATTACTTATGATCTTTCTTCAAACAACAGTTTTGACTATAATAGAATATGATAGTCCCTCATTTCGTTTGTGGTCATGTTATGCATGTCCTTATATGTCATTAACAATGGGTTTTACAGGTATATGGATCAGTGTTGGTATTGCTGTTGAACGAGTATTAATTGAATGCTTCAATATGACTTTTTATGGAACACGTCGCCATGCAATACTTATATCATTCGGATTTTTAGTCTATTCAGCTACTTCAAATTTACCTGCAATATTTGCACGAGAATATGATCGTGATCCATCAGGAAAATCGATATGTACATATGATTATATTTCGCATTCAACATGGAAAGATGTTGATACTGTATTCTCATATATTCATGTTATTGTACCATGTATTCTTCATTTAATTTGTTCAGTATGTATTCTTACAACAATTGCTAGACGAAAAATTCTTATATATAGAAATAGTCAACCTAAACAACGTCTTTATCGTGTATGGTTTCGACAGCTATATGTTCATCGAGATTTTTTAATTCCACCAATATTTCTTTTTACTTGTCTTTTACCAAATGCTATTCATGGTCATTTACTTGTTAAATGTATTCCATATTCGTCTCTAGGACATCTTCGTCTTCATATCGCGTTTATACTTTTACTTCATATACCATCAGTATTTGTTTATATTGTTTATATTTATCCAAATGACTCTTATAAAAAAGAATTTCGACAGACTTGGTTCTATAGAATATTATGCTGTTGTTTCTATCGAAGATATAAACATACTCTACAACAACGATATCAAGTAACATTAAAATCTACACCATCACAACTCAAAGAGAATTCTTGTCTTTAGCATTCATTTAAATTCAATATTTTCTACGCATATTGTGAGTTCATATGATAATTTATACATTCATTAATAAATAAACAAAATAATAGATAAAAATAATTTTTTTTTGATAAATCATAATTGCGAGCAATTGTTCACATAGTCTACAGATGAAATTTTCTTTTTAATTAATTCAGATTTAAAAATATTTAAATAGAATTCAGTCGTGACTGCCATTAACTATAATAATGTGAAGACTTATGACTCAAATCTAGTTCTAGATGTGTCTATCATTTTTTTCTATCGAATCGAATAATTACAACTTTTTCATCTAATTTGACGTTACATTTATTGTTGAAACTTAAAACAAAGAACCAATATTTGATAGATTTATTTATGACACATCCGATTTTGTCACATTTTATTATCGTAAAGAGATCAGTTCACTGTGTGAACCGAAATTTCAAATTCAGTTTTCCATTTATATTTTATGATTCGCTTAGATCTTTTTGGCTGTAGTCTCAGATAGAGGATATCAAGTAATTGCTAGATAGTTAATAGTTTAATTAGTTACTATTCATCTGATTACTTCTTACTCTAAGAAACCAATTCGAAAAATCCTCACAGTATAGATCATAAAATATGATCTGTCACTAATTAATAAACTGTGAAGAAGAGAAAAATGAGTTCGAAAAGAAACTATTGAATGAAGTTGTGAATACGAGATGCTCTTAGTTACTAATTTCGATAGTTTAGAAAAGCAAAGCTCGAAATTTTTCGCATTTTTGTATATTTATTTCGATATTTACTTGAGAGAGAAGTGCAGCGTCAGAAGTTCTACAATTTACAAAGAACAGTTTATTTTATATGCACATTTTATCTCCAAAATTCTGTGCTACTGATGTTCGCCGTTACGAAAATATCATTTTTCTTTCTGCAATAACGAAATTTCTTTTTTCTTTTTTCATACATAAAACGAACTGGTTTTTGTAAATTGTAGAGTTTTTCATGCTTCATCTTTTAGCATATTTTGTTTTTTTAATAAAATGTATTAAATGAATGAAAATTCAAATACAAAGTGCTGACATTCAACGTAATATAACTATTACTTTTTGCGAATAGAAAAAAAGTCGATTTGTTCTACTTCGTGGAAATATGATATCTTAGAATAGTAGTTATGCAACTTGTTCGTATAAAAAAAAAAACCCGGTGTCTCCACCTATCATTTAAAAAAACAAAAAAGTTGATAAAATTAAATATAATAGCGAAAATATTGTCAAAAACTTAGGAAGGTACAAAAATCTCCGCAAAATCTAAAAGTTTCAATTGATTTGAAGTTCACCAGATTGGCTTGTCCAGGTTTCATAAATATATCAGTATTATAGAAGTTATACTGCTCCTACTTGATGTATAGATTGCTCATCATCTGATCGGTGTGAAGATAGCACAAAATCCAATCAAAATCAAACATGAACAAACCAATCAAAATATTATCCACAAAATACCAAGCAAAGAGCCTTAGTTACCATCAACATTCATTCCATACACGAAGAACGATTCTCATCGAAAACTTTAATCACCCTTCATCTCCCGAATACCATTACTAGATTCCAAATTTTATTCTCTTTCCAATGCTATATACGTTGTCTCTAGCCTATACTTCATCAAAAAAAAATTCTACCTTGAATTATACATTACATATACAAATATACACCTTATGAGGTAAAAACAACTTTCTCCCATGAAACAAAGTATGGCCGGGCATTACAAATATCATCATTATATTCAGAATTTAA